>OZ035832.1:2328497-2481108 GCA_964034765.1 Knipowitschia caucasica
CTCGTGCCTCACCCGGGATTTTTCTGAAGGTGCTCTTCAGAGCGGACCGTCTTGGACACTTTGCATCCATGCTGGGCCATGACTGTCGCCCCCTGCTGGACACTCTGTCATGGGTTTGAAATATTTAGTTAAAGCTGGCATTTTAACGCGGCAAGGCGGAGGTTTGTGCTCTGATTTGTTGTTGGCAAATCAACAACTTTGTAGTCCTCCGAGGTGACTGCTGTTGTGATTTTAGGGTTATACACAAATAAACTGAATTAAAATGGGCATGGTACTTAAAAAGCCTTTATTTACATGGCCTAAGTAAGTAATCTTTATTTATATAGCGCATTTTTACAGACCAAGGTCACCCACAGCACAAAGCAAACATGGCTTACAATAGAGGAAACAGGATCTTAAATGAGTGATGCAGAAAACAGGTGTGTACATTGTGTTTGGAGGATGGGAAAGGCAAATGATATAGATACTTTATTGATCCCCTGTAGGAGACATCACAGCCAGGGGACTACAGATGAAAAATAGCCTCCTTGGCTAATTCTGGCTTTTTTAACTCATGTTTTATCATGTGTTTTATTAAATTGCATTGTCCCCCTTTTGAAATAAACTAAACTGAAACTGAGAAATGCAGGTGTCCAGTAGCAGCAGAAACACATCCTTCAAATACATAATTCTAAAAGTAGCAAACCGTAGTAATTAAATGCAACAGCACTTTAGCATTAGGTCACAGCAGCAGAGGTGGAGTAGCTGCTGAAAGAACATAGTAAACAAATTATAAAAAGACAAATCAAAGGCTTCTCTTTGCATTAGCGTCTGAATCGTCCGCTTCTATTGTAGTGAATACAGCTTACAGAGCCACTCCCTCTTTGGAACATCACTAAAGCCAACCTTTTTTTCCATTATGGATCACTCCTTGACAAAACCAGGGACATAGGGTTGTTCCATTGTAATCTAATACGTCCTGACGCAGCCTCCTTCTCTCTTGTCTTGGTGCAGGTGTACATCCCATGCAGAACCGCCATCGTCCTGGCCAAAGTCAGTCCGTAGAATCGTCACGGCGACCGGACAAAAAATATCTCCCAGTGTTAAAACGTCCACCACCTCTCTCCCGAGCCAACGTTATCCTCGCACCAACGCAGAAGCTACCATCCACAAAAGAGTCGGCAAGTGTTCAAGGAATTGTCATCTGAAAATGCAAGCAGTAATAAAAGCAACCGTTTAACTTTGCGTTGTTTATTGTGAGAATATTGGTCATGTTGAGTTCTTCTTTAGATCTTATATCCTCTTTCATTGATCAGTCTTGTGTCCAGTCAAATGTGTGCTCCTATCCATTTAATTCCCTGCCTCAAAAGCATTTTTTCACAACATTGCATTCAGTATACGATGTCGTGATCCCGTTTGTAGTGCCAGGGATTCCAGTGGACGTTGGCTTTGGCTTTTGTTTTGTCAAAATGAGATCAAGATTTGCCTAACCTGTGAGTGTTATTCTAAAGCTGCAGAATTTAGAATCAGTCCTGTTTGAAGAGCCACTTTGTTGGCTCAGTTTAAAATAAGCCTTGAAAATGTAGTAATCTGTGTGGAGGATGAAAAATGATTAAATGACTGGACATGAAAGACTGTAGACCTAACACGCTAAGATGTTTTTTAAAGATTGCTGCAGAATGAAAATTAATGTGTGTATTTTTAGTCAAACAACCCAATGTGTAACAAGTCTTTCCAGTGTCACCACAGGAGCTTTGTCTTGGTCAAATATAGAAAAGAATTCCATATTGACTGATCTTTCACAATCTTAGCTAGTTGATTTAATCGAATAATCATCGGCCAATGGATCCTATTAGCCTTAATCCAAATCTTTACCAAAAGGGTACAAACTGTGTGTGCTGGTTTCCAAGAATCCTGAACATTCTGAAAGAGATTGATTTTATTCATCCCAGTGTTACAGCGCACACAGGACACAAACTATACATGGATAAGTAGCTGTAAATGCTTTTTAAATCTAAGAGCAGTCAATGGGAAATGTGTTTGGCGATGTACTCGAGTATTAATCTCAACTATGACTTAGGTGCTCACTTTGGAATAATCATGGCCACTGGGAAAGAATAGTTATGAGTTAATATATGGTACAAGAACATACATGTTTAAGCATAGTTTTACTGTAACAAGCTGTTGTCCTGTTGAATACAAGATTTGCCGATAGACGAGACAGTTTAGTTCAAACTTATTTTGACAAAGAAGTAGACATTTCACGTTTGTTGCAGTTGATTTTCTGGTATTTTTCTCAATACATTTGTGCGTGGGTAACTTCATTTACAGTCTATGGTAACTTCTGCCTGTCTCTGAACCGGACTAGAACATGTGTGGCCTATTCTAAAGACTGTAGCGCCGCCTAGTGGTGGTCTAACATGTGACAACCCTCTCTCAAACGCACACTGTGATTCTGTGTTCTGTGAATTTGTGGAATAATAATGGCAAACTTCAAAGTGCTGCTGCTTGTTTTATGCAATTATATTTTGGAAAACACTTTGAAACCTGGTGCAGTTTATTTTGAATTGTAATTAAGAAAATGCACTTAATTTAAAAGCAATAAAATATTTGAAATTAAACGTATTGTTTTTTCCACTGATTGCAATGGAAATAAAAAGCACACGTGGCTTGTGTAGTCACTCACAATTCACTCCCCTGAATGAGATTTCTAAACCCACCCACTCGGGGAAAACCTGAAAACTCCATGTTCCACGCTACAGCATTAGATTTGCACTTGTTTATAAGATTACAGTTAAGAGATAATAGCATAAATGTTATAAGATGAAGTTGTGGATGTCTCAATCTGGAGTAAGAAGTCCCAAACTTCTTTTTCATAAATTCTTGTTTTTTTTTGTGTCAAGTCGTGTCAAAGAAAAATGTGAATAAGGCTTTTTATCTGAGGGCACTAGTGAGGGTGAACCTTTTTTTTTCACTTTTCGGTCAAAAAAAGCTGAATCAAAGATGTGGCAGAGGCCAAAAATACATGAAAACTATTTTTCATTGGTCAATTGATGTTCCGCCATGCTCCACCAGGTGGAGCATGGCGGAACTACATGGGTCTGGCAGAGCCAGGCTAAGGTATCCAGCTCCAACATAAAAAAACCTGTGTCTTGTTTTCTTTGTGACCAAAAAGATGTAAACAAAGGTGAGTGTCATTCATCTCTCCTGATGGAGTGTTCTTCACATCAGGTGAAAGTGTGTGATGGTTGCTCTGTGCTCTGCCTCCTGCAGCGGAGCTCCAGGGGCCGCTGCTCTTCCATCAGTCTCCTACAGGGGGCAGAGCTGATCATTGCTGCTCTCCATCACTGGACTGGGGCCTGCAGGAGCAGAGCCTGCGGGGAGAGGGGAGCCACTGTGATTCATGCGCTGAAAACAGCAGGTAAGGCCAGTCGCAGAAATCTCAAAGTGCATTTTGATGCATGAGCTGACACTGTCATGCATTATGAAACTTTGGAAACTGTACGGGTCAAATAAACCAACTCTCGGCCTGAGGCGCAGGTTACACTGTCATTTATTGATCCCTGTAGGAAAAGTGACTTCTGCATTTGACCCATCCTAGACAGTCACAAGGGCCTCTGTCAGGAGCAGAGGTTGCTGCAGTGCTCTACTGGGGCTGAAGGTTTTATATATTTTAGTGGTAGTGGAAATAAGAGCAACTGAAGGAAACTTATCAGACACACAGAGAACTTAAACATTTACTAATAATATCTTCAAGTTTTTTAAATATGACCTTTTTTAGAATATTTACCTCCACCATGTTTCTGAATTGTTGTCATAGACTTAGAATTTGATTTATAAATGTACATGGGAGTGGCATGTCAATGCCCCATCTGGAAATACATTGGTTGATAAGGGACAAAAAGGTTGCGAGATCGGCGTTTGTTTCACAGGTGCTAATATCGTTGCTTCCACCGTGCCCTCACAAGTTTGAAGTAGGAACCATGGAGGACCACAGTTACATATGTAAAAGAATCTTTTAGAAAAAGAATAATGCAAAAATCTAGAAACCTGCGTCATAACATCAAATGTTTCAACATCACAAACCGCACACGTGAACAATACGTAACTTCCTTCACACCGAATGAGAACGAGGGTTTCTGAATGTTCTGACTCGCTCCGAGCATTAGTCCAACTACTATGTCCACAAGTTTCAAACAAACGTATTCAAACTTACACAGAATCCCTGCAAAACAATCGCCAGAACATGTTTATCGACGTTGGCGCCGTGGTGAAAGCTAATGATAATCTTAGTTTTTAGCACAGTTCTACCTCGGCTGTAGACGTCCTGCTTCTCTGGACATTGTGGTTTTTACTCCCGCAGACGTCCTATTCCTCCGTCTCTTGTCTTCACACTGCGTCAGGAAAACTTCTCTGTGCAGCGCGGGTGCCGCTTCAGAACGCTGTTAACATGTCCGCCTCCACTCATGTGCGTGTACATTTAAGCGCTACTGTGTCAAGTGAAAGGATTCTGTCAAAGAAAACATGGTGTTGCCGGAAAAAAAGTAAACTGCATTATTAAAAAGTGAACTGCATTTTATGATCTCAACGCTAGATGGAAGTAAAAGCCACACAGTGTACCTTAAACTCAAAAAGATTTATCCAAATCAAACCTAGGACCTTCTTTCTGACCTGGTTGGTTATTCCAGTCCTAGTCTGGTCTTACTATACCATCATACTAATTTCATTTTCTACTAAGGTCCGGATAAGAGATCCGTTAACCACTCCCACCTGTAAATTCCTTTTGCAGATTGAAACCATTGAATCTGAGTTTACCGTGAACTGAAGTATGTAACGCTAATGCGCCCGAGTGAACCGCTAGCATTTAGCCTAGCTTTAGCCTAGCTTTAGCCTACCTTTAGCCATCTCCTTTGCCACTAACAGAGCCCTAAATGAGATTAGCGAAACATTTCTCACTCCGGTTTCAATTTCTTGATATTTGGTAGATAAACCAGAACTGTACTATCTCATTTGCCGCCATTACAAACTACAGCAGCAAATTTGGCGCAAACCCTTGACGTCACCGACACCGACCTACGGCACCCGCCTCCCCAGCTCGCTGAATCGTCGGATGGGATACAACCAGGATACAACCGAGGTAACCGCAACCACTACGATCAGAACCAGACGTACATGTAGTCCAGTTCTAGTTTTGTACCCGTTTTTTTTTTTTTTTTTTTACAAAAATAAAATGGATATACAATTTTTACTGAATCAGACATGTATTCAGAATCTTCCTCCTGTGACACATGAAGCTCATAAAATGAACCAACTGTGGGACGAACTTATCTAAACTCTGATTACTGATGCAATCCACCTGCTGGAGTTTAGATAGAAACAGTACAAACTCTGGATTACAACAAATGTGTACGCTGCTATTTTGTTTGTGAATATCTGTTTTAAAAACAGCCAAAACCAGCTAAATTTCACCTAACAAACTGGCAACCCAAACAATTGTAAACATAAATATTACGGACATCATGTCCATTGTGATTTTGCTTTAAGAGTAACTTAATTTTAAACTTTTGTTCTGAAACGGTCTGGTGTGTACATGTGGCTTGTTTTCTGGGGACACATGTAAAAGATTTATATCTGCTTTCTCTTAATAGTTTTTTTTTATTATTTTTTAGTAAATCTCCTTTTATTAACGAGGATACAAAAAACTAATGATATCCATTATACTGTATACTGTTTTTTTTTGTATTTTCTGATTTGAATCTGTTTGATATCTCCCTTGTCCCGCTGCTGTTTCACATATTCTGAATCTTCTCGAGAGGAGGCAACATGTCTGTCCAGGTCTGCGGAGAGACGAGGCCCATTTAAAAGCTGTTTTAATTTTGCTTTAACAGGACTTTCTAATCAGTCTGACAGCCTGCCTCCATTCGCTTGTAAGCAGCGCCCTCTGCTGGTCGTGTCGCGCCATCGCAGCTGCTCTGACACACACCGTCTGGGTCTTCTGAGCGTCGGCACTTCCTCTGGCCCCTGTCGTCCAGTCCCGTCCCGTTTGCGGAGCTCCAGCGCGCACAGACTAACCGGGCCTTGCGTCTCCTCTCTCCCACGGGTAAGAGCCCCTCTGTGGTTCCTCACACGCTTTCTGCCTCCGCGCTTTCTCCGTGTGCAAGACGCAGCAGAAGGCGCGTCCTGAGTTGAGAGCACATGTGGACAAACAAGGAAGCAGTGAGTCCGCGGCATGGATCGCGGCTGATGCAATAAATGAGATCACACACTTTTAATACATCTGTGTTTATAAATCATAAAGTCGTATTTGGAAAAATGCCGACTGATCGCTGGGTTTGTGTGCAATAACAATAACAACAACTATACTTTGTGCTTTGGTGTGTGGGAAAGTGACTGTGTTAAGGCAAAACGAAAAAATTGCGTTTAATTTTGGATTATGCTCAAATAAGTTGAACTTTTGAGACAGATTGTTATGAGGCCTGACTAGTGGAGAAGCAGTAAATGGATTCATGGATATTCAGCTACATTGTTCCGTAGACAAACTAGTATTTGAACCCAATGGTGTAGGTTTGGTTCCAATCTTGGTGGGGACATTCACTACGACCTGAGTCTACACCCATTGACACGGGGTCCAGAGTTTCTCCCCCAGAATTTGTTGTGTAATCACACACTATATTTGCAATAGTGTGTTGCCTTCTATACTAAACTCAGCTGTAGACTGAATGAGAAGCAGAGTTTCCTATGTATGTTAACAGAAGATTAATCATCACAATTCATAATTTGCTATTACTTGTGCTTTCTCTTACTTACTTTCCAACTGTTAAAAAAGCTCCTGATATCTTTTATCTTTTTTTGTGGAGGTGGCATTTTTTCTAAATTATATAAGAAGGTATAGACAATCAAAAACAGACATTCATATACATGAACTGCAGAATCATTAAGTATTTCTCAATACAATGAGTTAACAAGAGTTTGGCAATAAGTAACAGTGTGGATTTTTCTATATTTTCTTTTTTTTTATTCCATTCTCAACCCAAAAAGGCAAGTAATGACTCACAGGGCTCTCAAGTATGCAAAATAAAAACTTAAATGACCTGTTGTGGTGTGTTTTGCGCACAACCAGCATGCATCGTTAACGCAATGGGAAAATGTAGGTATCCGAGCTTTAATTTCGGGAGCGCTGGTTGCGCTTTGGGAAGAGTCAGGGGAGAGACATGTCAGAGACACAGGGGAGAAACGGGGGAGATACGAGGGAGACCCGCACTTGCAACATGGTTCTGTCTGCATATGGTCCGAGCTCGGTACCATGTTAGAGCTGTGCTTTCACTGAGCGCCGCGGCTGTCATTACAAAGCGGCAGCAGCTGCACCAGGACGTGCACATTCGAGTTCATCGCTTGAATGTGCTTAGAGCAAATAACAGCAAGTGCCCGCTGTCACACATTTCACAGAAATCACATTATCAGCAGATAAAAGTTGTAAATCGTGGATCCGTGGAATATTTTCATCCCTAGTTTATCCTGATTCACACAACACACCCACTTATACATTTTGGATAGTAAGAGCACAATAAGTATTTTTTCAGCCTTTCAACCAACCTGTTTCTTTATTGGAGCCAGTTCTGTTCTGTCTCTGTGCCGTGTGAGCTCCTCGGAACATTAAACAGTGCGCTGACAGATTAGAAATAACGTAAGTACTTTGAATGGTAATAGATCTACAGTACTTTCCTCTGATTACTCACGTGCTACAACGCTCAGGGAACGAAAAAAAACACTTGCTTCATGCTGGCTAACTATTAAAAATTAAACAGTCGCTCAGTGCTTCAGTTTGGCGCTGAAGAAGACAGCCAGTCACTGCAGAGAACGGAACGGGTCACGTGCTGCTGCTGCTGCTGTTGCTCTGGAGGCGAGGAGGAGGCGCGACGTGTGCACAAACGGAAGACATGTGTCCCGGACCGTCCGGGTCACGGGACATCATGTCATTTTGGTGGGGACTTTTTAGTCCTCACCAAATATTGGTGGGGACATGTCCCCATGGTCCCCACGCAAACCTACGCCCTTGTTTGAACCACTTTTTTGACAAACCTTATCACAAATTTGTCCGTTCCACTGGCCGTTGACCGTTCGTGTGTGTGTTTGTTTGTGAGACTGTGTGTGTGTGTGAGACTCTGTGTCTGTGGGTGTGTGTGTGTGAGAGAGACTGTGTGTGGGCGTGTGTGTGTGTGTGTGTGTGAGAGAGAGAAGAAGAGTTTGTGAGTCTGTGACTATTTTTTATCTCTTTTGAATATCTATCTTTGAATGAATTTTCAAATTCCCTCAGAATGGAGGATTGCACTCTCTGAATCACACAATCCAAGTGACTTTTCTCCAGAGCTGCTCCAATTATTATTCAAATTAAATTATTTACATTTCTATTATTAGTATTGGAATTACAGTAGCGTTCATTCAAATCACAATGATACATTAGAGCTGTAGTCCAAAAAGGTCCACACAGGGGTCTGCTGCCGGGTCTGACCCAGGTCTGACCCAGGTCTGATAAGTTGAATAAATGTGGGCAGTCCAGCCCAGAAATCTTTAAAATTTGTTTTTGTTTTTATTGAGGAGACTGGGCAAAACTCAAATGGCTTTGCTACCGTACAAAAAGTTTACAGGCTGTGATACATACAGTCAATGCAAGTTTATTTTTTTACCGCAAGGGAACCCAAAGTGCTTTACAACAATAGAGGAAACAATATAATCATGTAATAATCCCAGGTTAATTTAAAATGAAAACCATGAAAATCAAATCTGTTGTTGATGTATTGTCCAAAAGCTGGAAAGAATCCCTTCAGCCTCAAGATCTGTTCTGAGGCCTGTCCGTCTGTGGATCCCTCTCAAAGTTCCTCTCTGAGGCGACTTTTCCCACTCGGTTTTTGAGTGGTTCCTTGTTGGTGCAGAAGGGTCTTAGGACAATGACGATCTGGGAGATTTAAGGACTTGTATTTACTTTAATGCACATTGGTCATCTGCCCGACTATGGACAAATGGCTCCTATGTGTTTATTATTGCATTATTATTGCATTGAACTGTTTGATTCTCTGATCTGTTGTTGAGGAATCGGCTACATTGTTAAGTCCTCAGAGTCTACTGCTTTTGTGATCTAGGGCTATGCAAAAATAAATCAAATTGGATTGAATAGAATAGAATGGAGCTCATTCAAATTCAAAATATTTTTATTAAAAGTAACAAATTGGGAAGTAAAAAAATGAACAAACTTAGACTTTATTCCATAATGAAATTAACACAGGAGGCGTGTATTGTTCCTTCAGCAGTGACTGATGGAACTGTGGGTGACTTATTTGCCTGGATTTGTTTTTACATACTTTAAAATTATTTTTGCAAAGCATATTTGCTTTCTTATGAGAAAGATACGTCAGTGATAAAATGTTTTAAATATCTATTTATTGGATGTTCAAAAATATTTTAAGAAAAGAGGGAAACATGCAGTGTTATCCTCGTGTAAAGTGTGTTTAGCTCTTCTTTAGTGTCCGTGGCTTGTGTTTTGTTTTAAACCCTTTTAACGCATTGACGCATGAATCGGGCGTATGTGGCCTGCAGCCCGCGGTTTGTCCAGGTCCCTGTCCCAGTGAGCGTTCTCTCTGGTCCTTCAGTCTCAGTCTGCGAGCGTCACAGAGATAAGAGCAGACGGCCTTGAGCTGCTGTCCTGGCTCCTGGGAACATCATTCTTGAGAATATTTAATCTTTTCTCTGCATTCATTGCTCACATTATTACACATTTCTAACACATTGTAACATTTCAATAGGTATCAATCTGCAATCCAGAAATTCTGCATAAAACTATGACTCATGTATATATTATATAATATATATATATATATTACACAGTATATGTATGGTGATTCAACCAATGTATGTATTCTTATTTTAATTCTTATTCTCCATCAGTTGGTGAAGTGTTACATTACAACATGAAAACCTGTGGTTTAAATCAAAGTGAGGCCTGTATGTTTAAGCCGTTATGTCTTAAATTGTAGCTGTATTCAGGAGCGCTTCATAGTCCTGCAAGTGCTGTAGTTCTTTTCAAGTGTTTTAAAGTCTTAAATGAGCAGTCACGCAGCAGCTGGCCGGACTTGTTTGAAGCAGCCTCGTGTGTCGCGAGTGGAACTGGACACGTTTGTGGTTAAGTTTAGAAGGAGCTGTACATCCTGAGCACTCTTCCAGATGCTGTGGCCTGTGGGTCCATGGGCTTCATGGACCGTCGCCATGGGGATTCACTTCATTTAACTGAAGAGGATTTAGTTTGAATGGGGAAGAATCACATAAATGCTGATGAGAAAAGGAAGCTGAAGCCCTGTGCCTGATAAAGCTTTTATTTGTTTGTTTCATCACTGTATTCCACATGTGATGTCACACTTTGGAGCGTGAGCTCTGCAGCAGACCTGTGGCATTAACCACATGGTCCAAACATGTGCCTTGGGCTAAAATAACCTTTGCTCTGAAGTCCATAAATACTGAGACTATGAATCTTAAGGTTTCAGAAAGTGAAAATCTCAACGAATAATCCAACATTATTGTTTCATAAGTATATATTGTATGTTTTAACCATAGACTGTAGAAATTAACGGACTTAGTCACGCCTATCTCCTTCTTTGAATTTGAAACTAAGGTGCCATCACTTTTGCCGTCTATGGGCAGTTTCAAAATGGCCGCGGGGGCTGGAAAATGTGAAAAAGCACATCTGCGCCTGCGTCAGCTGCACGAGCTCCATTCATTTAAACGAGTGCCTCAAAAGTCCACAGCGACTAAACTAGACTGGTCCAGAACACTCAGCATTGACACACATGTGGAACGGAGCTTTGGGCCAAGAGACAACTTTTGGACCATCCTGTTAAACCCACTTTCGAGAGGCAAGAAGATATGTGCATTAGCATTGGCTAATTCTTATTCCGGGTCCACCCCCATCGGCCCGGTGTGGTATTGCAGCATGTCAGCGCACGTCATTTTAGAAGTTTTTGAGCCGGGACCCGCCCCCACAGGTTTTGACCCTCTCCAGGCAGGCGTTGCAGATTTGCAACAGCTTAATTTCTTCTTACCTAACAACTCCACGTCCATATTTGTTACCCTTTTTTACTCATAAGTTTCACCTGCTCACCAGGGGGAGCTTTGTCTCACTTCCAAAATGTCAGTCTCCTCGGTTTCACCAAAACAAATTTTCTAGGCATCAATTTCATGTCAGTATATATCTAGTAACAATCTCTAATAATTTGATAATTTGAAACCAAAACTGCTTACAATGAAAGATGACCCCGCCCTTTATAAAGTCACTTTACTGCCCATCATACGTCACTTTACTTCACTGTACTGCTGTCACCTTACATTGTGTGCACCATGTGCACTTATATATTGTAAATAGTAACTGTAACTCTATTTTAAATTTAAATTTATTCTTTAGAAGTGTTTTTTTATTCTTATTTTTATTATCTCTTTTTGACTGTTGCACTGAGCCAAAGCAATTTCCTAGTCTGTGACCTCCTGTTACTTACGTGGCAATAAAAATGATTCTGATTCTGAACATAGATACAGTACATGCCAATTAGAGCTGAGATATAAAGATATGATTTACTATTTACCACAGTGGGCCAATGCTGCAAATCTACAACATCCCAGAATGCATTGCATCAGATTTTTCTTGTCATTCAGTTGTAATTGGGCCCTGAGAGGGGTTAAAACATGAATAAAGGCATAAGTATTATGGTCTTCGTGACCATTGTGTTTTCAATAAGGAATAACTCCAACTCCAACGCTGTGGCCCCCACGGTGGCGCTGTGGCCCCCACGGTGGCGCTGTGGCCCCCACGGTGGCGCTGTGGCCCCTGCTCCACCTTCCTGTGTGGAGTTTGCATTCTGTGTGTGCTTAGGTTTCCTCCAGGCACCACTAAAAACATAGTTTGAATGCTGCTGTTCATTAAAACTATTTACACTGTTCATCCAAATAAATAGAAATACCTGTTCTCTCGGCACACATAAGATGTAATTGATGTTTTAACTGAATTTAAATGTGTCCATTGAATTAAACATTTTATTAACAAATATTTTCATCATAATCTTTCACATTCTTCAAGTTGTTTGATATATTCACTCTGAACAAAATGTATACAAAGCTTATTATTGGCCCTCCCACATCCTCCGCGGGAGAGTCATGTGACATCACCGAGCACACATTATTATTGGCACTTCCTGCAACAGTTGTGGCCAATGTCACATGAGTCACACTGACCTCACCCCCAGCAGTCAACCCCGCTCTGACAGGACTGGTCCAGGACCCGGATCCCAACACCTTGACCCCAAGACCCGGACCCCAGGACTCGGACTCCAGGACTTAGACCCCAGGACTCTGAGCTAGGCCCAGGCTTCACCCTCCAGTCTAAATCTGGCACAACCACAGCACGCTGACCTACATTCACTTTCATTCTTCAGGATTTTGGGATTAGACTACAGTACGTTTAATGATGGGCCATTATTACACTCACATACCTTTTGCTTCTGAGGAGAAAGTGAGAATTGGAAACAATTGGAAAGTTTTCTAGAGGATCTGAGTAAAAAGAATACATTTTTGGCACTTCGTTCATGTGGCAACTTTTACTGTACCTTCTACAATCTTGTTTAGATGGATTTCTATAACGTAAAATGTTTTATTTTCTGATGAATCCAATTGGCACAGTGGTAATAAGTAAAACCAAGTAAGGAAAAGTAATCTTTTTCATAATAAGAGGATAAAAGTGTAAATCCCTAAGTATCCATCGTGTTCGGCCCTTTACGAGCACCATCTATGGAGCTGACGAGGACAAGGTCGTCCCGTCTCAGGCTCAGAGGTGTAAAGGAGACTAAATATGGGGCTCCTTTTACGACAAGCATCACATGGCCTCCCCTCACGGGGGGAGGGAGGAGGAGGAGGAGGGAGAGAGGGGAGGGACAGGCTTGGGAAGGGTCTGTGGGTTCTGCCTGAAAAGTTATGGCTCTGATTAACATTATTTTGATGATTTATAAGTTGATAAGCATCTTAAAAACATCTTCGTAGAGAGTTGGTTGTATGATTCAAAAATCATTTCTGGACTTATTTTTTTTCTTGTTGGCAGTAAGTCCATCTTTGTTTAGCCACGCAACGTCTTATCGCATGTTTTAAAGCTGTGTTAGGTAAAATATATATAGAAATGGATCACAACTGGTTGATAACGACTTTAATAATGGATTAGTGGCGATTGATCTGTTGACTTGGTACAGTCTTGTTAACACTTATGTTAACTATGTTCCTCATAAACAGACCTTTGTGGTCCTCATCTCTCTCCACATTCATTTGAGAATATTGTCATGATGCTCCTTTTTCCAACTTTATCTATGACAAATTAGGATGTCACAGACAGATCGGTTTTCTGCTTTTTCAAACCTAACTTTAGTTTTGGAAAATGTCTCCAGTCAAGATGTTCTATACAACTGTCTTTATCTAGAATGTGTTTTAGATCTGAACGTAAACGAGCACATGTTCATGGCCCAAAGGGAAAACGGATCATTTGTCATATACTTTAAAATCTTTTGTTGCTTGTCCCAATTGTAAAGGTAAAAGTAAAATGTGGTCTATAGTTTAATTATTACATTTATTATTCAGTTTTATTATTACATAGATACATTTTTGTGGTTTGAAAGTTAAGCACCCCAGATTTAAAGGCGCTATACCCGTTTCTGCAATGTTTGAATGTTTAGCCCCGCCCCCAACTCGCTCACAGGCTTCTCATTTCCCCTACGCTCTCATAACACAGAGCCACCTAGTTTTATTTGCGATCTGACATGTATGCTAACATTAGCATTAGCGCAACTTGTAAGCTGTACAACAATCACCGATGAAATGGTACAGAAGCAATGCACTACTAACACAATATATGAGTAAAAGAATACCGCTAGTTTCGTGTCCGAATGTATTCATTTAAACATTAGAATATATTCTAATATTTAATTAAAATGTATTATACTGCTCCTCACAGCAGCAGAACTCCATTGACTTGAATGTAATTCTTCCGATCATTTTTTCTCGATAACAGAACTCTCAAACCAATAATGACCGCAGCCCCAATGCAATCTCTGTTTGTAATTCAGGTGTGTAAAATACTGCCATTACTTTGCAAGTACAACAAGCTATCAGCGCCTGTCACTACATTGTGCAGTTTTCTGCACACTTGTCTGTGTAGAGAAGCTAGCTGAGCTAGCCACGCTCAATAAACAAATACATATCAATCAACACCATTAAACGTCAATCGGACAATACAGTACACATATACATCCTTAACACACATGCACGGACGATTTCAGAATTTGCTGTCAACGTTTTCATGACAAAAATACTGTTTTAAAGTGACAAAAAGCGATCGCGAAAAACCCGGAAGTTACCATGAAACAGCTAGCTAGCTTAGCTGTTACCTGCCTAGCACGTCCCGGTGAAACCTTTGGGAGCTAACTATTTTATTTGCAGTCATTAAATACATTTCTAATTATAAGGGCTGTCTAATATTTGTTCGAATATATATTTTTTTAATTTTAGAATTATATTCGAATTTTGAAGTCGAAGCCCTGGTGTTAAGCAGCGCTGTAGAGACTAGAGGACACAGGCTGTAGAGGCTAGAGGACACAGGCTGTAGAGACTAGAGGACACAGGCTGTAGAGACTAGAGGACACAGGCTGTAGAGACTAGAGGACACAGGCTGTAGAGACTAGAGGACACAGGCTGTAGAGACTAGAGGACACAGGCTGTAGAGACTAGAGGACACAGGCTGTAGAGACTAGAGGACACAGGCTGTAGAGACTAGAGGACACAGGCTGTAGAGACTAGAGGACACAGGCTGTAGAGACTAGAGGACACAGGCTGTAGAGACTAGAGGACACAGGCTGTAGAGACTAGAGGACACAGGCTGTAGAGACTAGAGGACACAGGCTGTAGAGACTAGAGGACACAGGCTGTAGAGACTAGAGGACACAGGCTGTAGAGACTAGAGGACACAGGCTGTAGAGACTAGAGGACACAGGCTGTAGAGACTAGAGGACACAGGCTGTAGAGACTAGAGGACACAGGCTGTAGAGACTAGAGGACACAGGCTGTAGAGACTAGAGGACACAGGCTGTAGAGACTAGAGGACACAGGCTGTAGAGACTAGAGGACACAGGCTGTAGAGACTAGAGGACACAGGCTGTAGAGACTAGAGGACACAGGCTGTAGAGACTAGAGGACACAGGCTGTAGAGACTAGAGGACACAGGCTGTAGAGACTAGAGGACACAGGCTGTAGAGACTAGAGGACACAGGCTGTAGAGACTAGAGGACACAGGCTGTAGAGACTAGAGGACACAGGCTGTAGAGACTAGAGGACACAGGCTGTAGAGACTAGAGGACACAGGCTGTAGAGACTAGAGGACACAGGCTGTAGAGACTAGAGGACACAGGCTGTAGAGACTAGAGGACACAGGCTGTAGAGACTAGAGGACACAGGCTGTAGAGACTAGAGGACACAGGCTGTAGAGACTAGAGGACACAGGCTGTAGAGACTAGAGGACACAGGCTGTAGAGACTAGAGGAACAGGCTGTAGAGACTAGAGGACACAGGCTGTAGAGACTAGAGGACACAGGCTGTAGAGGCTAGAGGACACAGGCTGTAGAGAGACTAGAGGACACAGGCTGTAGAGACTAGAGGACACAGGCTGTAGAGACTAGAGGACACAGGCTGTAGAGACTAGAGGACACAGGCTGTAGAGACTAGAGGACACAGGCTGTAGAGACTAGAGGAGACAGGCTGTAGAGACTAGAGGACACAGGCTGTAGAGACTAGAGGACACAGGCTGTAGAGACTAGAGGACACAGGCTGTAGAGACTAGAGGACACAGGCTGTAGAGACTAGAGGACACAGGCTGTAGAGACTAGAGGACACAGGCTGTAGAGACTAGAGGACACAGGCTGTAGAGACTAGAGGACACAGGCTGTAGAGACTAGAGGACACAGGCTGTAGAGACTAGAGGACACAGGCTGTAGAGACTAGAGGACACAGGCTGTAGAGACTAGAGGACACAGGCTGTAGAGACTAGAGGACACAGGCTGTAGAGACTAGAGGACACAGGCTGTAGAGACTAGAGGACACAGGCTGTAGAGACTAGAGGACACAGGCTGTAGAGACTAGAGGACACAGGCTGTAGAGACTAGAGGACACAGGCTGTAGAGACTAGAGGACACAGGCTGTAGAGACTAGAGGACACAGGCTGTAGAGACTAGAGGACACAGGCTGTAGAGACTAGAGGACACAGGCTGTAGAGACTAGAGGACACAGGCTGTAGAGACTAGAGGACACAGGCTGTAGAGACTAGAGGACACAGGCTGTAGAGACTAGAGGACACAGGCTGTAGAGACTAGAGGACACAGGCTGTAGAGACTAGAGGACACAGGCTGTAGAGACTAGAGGACACAGGCTGTAGAGACTAAGGACACAGGCTGTAGAGACTAGAGGACACAGGCTGTAGAGGCTAGAGGACACAGGCTGTAGAGACTAGAGGACACAGGCTGTAGAGACTAGAGGACACAGGCTGTAGAGACTAGAGGACACAGGCTGTAGAGACTAGAGGACACAGGCTGTAGAGACTAGAGGACACAGGCTGTAGAGACTAGAGGACACAGGCTGTAGAGACTAGAGGACACAGGCTGTAGAGACTAGAGGACACAGGCTGTAGAGACTAGAGGACACAGGCTGTAGAGACTAGAGGACACAGGCTGTAGAGACTAGAGGACACAGGCTGTAGAGACTAGAGGACACAGGCTGTAGAGACTAGAGGACACAGGCTGTAGAGACTAGAGGACACAGGCTGTAGAGACTAGAGGACACAGGCTGTAGAGACTAGAGGACACAGGCTGTAGAGACTAGAGGACACAGGCTGTAGAGACTAGAGGACACAGGCTGTAGAGACTAGAGGACACAGGCTGTAGAGACTAGAGGACCAGGCTGTAGAGACTAGAGGACACAGGCTGTAGAGACTAGAGGACACAGGCTGTAGAGACTAGAGGACACAGGCTGTAGAGACTAGAGGACACAGGCTAGACCAGCTAGAGACTAGAGGACACAGGCTGTAGAGACTAGAGGACACAGGCTGTAGAGACTAGAGGACACAGGCTGTAGAGACTAGAGGACACAGGCTGTAGAGACTAGAGACACAGGCTGTAGAGACTAGAGGACACAGGCTGTAGAGACTAGAGGACACAGGCTGTAGAGACTAGAGGACACAGGCTGTAGAGACTAGAGGACACAGGCTGTAGAGACTAGAGGACACAGGCTGTAGAGACTAGAGGACACAGGCTGTAGAGCTAGAGGACACAGGCTGTAGAGACTAGAGGACACAGGCTGTAGAGACTAGAGGACACAGGCTGTAGAGACTAGAGGACACAGGCTGTAGAGACTAGAGGACACAGGCTGTAGAGACTAGAGGACACAGGCTGTAGAGACTAGAGGACACAGGCTGTAGAGACTAGAGGACACAGGCTGTAGAGACTAGAGGACACAGGCTGTAGAGACTAGAGGACACAGGCTGTAGAGGACTAGAGGACACAGGCTGTAGAGACTAGAGACTAGAGGAGACAGGCTGTAGAGACTAGAGGACACAGGCTGTAGAGACTAGAGGACACAGGCTGTAGAGACTAGAGGACACAGGCTGTAGAGACTAAGAGGCTGTAAGCTAGAGGACACAGGCTGTAGAGACTAGAGGACACAGGCTGTAGAGACTAGAGGACACAGGCTGTAGAGACTAGAGGACACAGGCTGTAGAGACTAGAGGACACAGGCTGTAGAGACTAGAGGACACAGGCTGTAGAGACTAGAGGACACAGGCTGTAGAGACTAGAGGACACAGGCTGTAGAGACTAGAGGACACAGGCTGTAGAGACTAGAGGACACAGGCTGTAGAGACTAGAGGACACAGGCTGTAGAGACTAGAGGACACAGGCTGTAGAGACTAGAGGACACAGGCTGTAGAGACTAGAGGACACAGGCTGTAGAGACTAGAGGACACAGGCTGTAGAGACTAGAGGACACAGGCTGTAGAGACTAGAGGACACAGGCTGTAGAGACTAGAGGACACAGGCTGTAGAGACTAGAGGACACAGGCTGTAGAGACTAGAGGACACAGGCTGTAGAGACTAGAGGACACAGGCTGTAGAGACTAGAGGACACAGGCTGTAGAGACTAGAGGACACAGGCTGTAGAGACTAGAGGACACAGGCTGTAGAGACTAGAGGACACAGGCTGTAGAGACTAGAGGACACAGGCTGTAGAGACTAGAGGACACAGGCTGTAGAGACTAGAGGACACAGGCTGTAGAGACTAGAGGACACAGGCTGTAGAGACTAGAGGACACAGGCTGTAGAGACTAGAGGACACAGGCTGTAGAGACTAGAGGACACAGGCTGTAGAGACTAGAGGACACAGGCTGTAGAGACTAGAGGACACAGGCTGTAGAGACTAGAGGACACAGGCTGTAGAGACTAGAGGACACAGGCTGTAGAGACTAGAGGACACAGGCTGTAGAGACTAGAGGACACAGGCTGTAGAGACTAGAGGACACAGGCTGTAGAGACTAGAGGACACAGGCTGTAGAGACTAGAGGACACAGGCTGTAGAGACTAGAGGACACAGGCTGTAGAGACTAGAGGACACAGGCTGTAGAGACTAGAGGACACAGGCTGTAGAGACTAGAGGACACAGGCTGTAGAGACTAGAGGACACAGGCTGTAGAGACTAGAGGACACAGGCTGTAGAGACTAGAGGACACAGGCTGTAGAGACTAGAGGACACAGGCTGTAGAGACTAGAGGACACAGGCTGTAGAGACTAGAGGACACAGGCTGTAGAGACTAGAGGACGCAGGCTGTAGAGACTAGAGGACACAGGCTGTAGAGACTAGAGGACACAGGCTGTAGAGACTAGAGGACACAGGCTGTAGAGACTAGAGGACACAGGCTGTAGAGACTAGAGGACACAGGCTGTAGAGACTAGAGGACACAGGCTGTAGAGACTAGAGGACACAGGCTGTAGAGACTAGAGGACACAGGCTGTAGAGACTAGAGGACACAGGCTGTAGAGACTAGAGGACACAGGCTGTAGAGACTAGAGGACACAGGCTGTAGAGACTAGAGGACACAGGCTGTAGAGACTAGAGGACACAGGCTGTAGAGACTAGAGGACACAGGCTGTAGAGACTAGAGGACACAGGCTGTAGAGGCTAGAGGACACAGGCTGTAGAGACTAGAGGACACAGGCTGTAGAGACTAGAGGACACAGGCTGTAGAGACTAGAGGACACAGGCTGTAGAGACTAGAGGACACAGGCTGTAGAGACTAGAGGACACAGGCTGTAGAGACTAGAGGACACAGGCTGTAGAGACTAGAGGACACAGGCTGTAGAGACTAGAGGACACAGGCTGTAGAGACTAGAGGACACAGGCTGTAGAGACTAGAGGACACAGGCTGTAGAGACTAGAGGACACAGGCTGTAGAGACTAGAGGACACAGGCTGTAGAGACTAGAGGACACAGGCTGTAGAGACTAGAGGACACAGGCTGTAGAGACTAGAGGACACAGGCTGTAGAGACTAGAGGACACAGGCTGTAGAGACTAGAGGACACAGGCTGTAGAGACTAGAGGACACAGGCTGTAGAGACTAGAGGACACAGGCTGTAGAGACTAGAGGACGCAGGCTGTAGAGACTAGAGGACACAGGCTGTAGAGACTAGAGGACACAGACTGTAGAGGCTAGAGGACACAGGCTGTAGAGACTAGAGGACACAGGCTGTAGAGGCTAGAGGACACAGGCTGTAGAGGCTAGAGGACACAGGCTGTAGAGACTAGAGGACACAGGCTGTAGAGACTAGAGGACACAGGCTGTAGAGGCTAGAGGACACAGGCTGTAGAGGCTAGAGGACACAGGCTGTAGAGGCTAGAGGACACAGGCTGTAGAGACTAGAGGACACAGGCTGTAGAGACTAGAGGACACAGGCTGTAGAGACTAGAGGACACAGGCTGTAGAGACTAGAGGACACAGGCTGTAGAGACTAGAGGACACAGGCTGTAGAGACTAGAGGACACAGGCTGTAGAGGCTAGAGGACACAGGCTGTAGAGGCTAGAGGACACAGGCTGTAGAGACTAGAGGACACAGGCTGTAGAGACTAGAGGACACAGGCTGTAGAGACTAGAGGACACAGGCTGTAGAGACTAGAGGACACAGACTGTAGAGGCTAGAGGACACAGGCTGTAGAGACTAGAGGACACAGGCTGTAGAGACTAGAGGACACAGGCTGTAGAGACTAGAGGACACAGGCTGTAGAGACTAGAGGACACAGGCTGTAGAGGCTAGAGGACACAGGCTGTAGAGGCTAGAGGACACAGGCTGTAGAGACTAGAGGACACAGGCTGTAGAGACTAGAGGACACAGGCTGTAGAGACTAGAGGACACAGGCTGTAGAGACTAGAGGACACAGGCTGTAGAGACTAGAGGACACAGGCTGTAGAGACTAGAGGACACAGGCTGTAGAGGCTAGAGGACACAGGCTGTAGAGGCTAGAGGACACAGGCTGTAGAGGCTAGAGGACACAGGCTGTAGAGGCTAGAGGACACAGGCTGTAGAGACTAGAGGACACAGGCTGTAGAGGCTAGAGAGGACACAGGCAGGGTAGAGGCTAGAGGACACAGGCTGTAGAGACTAGAGGACACAGGCTGTAGAGACTAGAGGACACAGGCTGTAGAGACTAGAGGACACAGACTGTAGAGACTAGAGGACACAGGCTGTAGAGGCTAGAGGACACAGGCTGTAGAGACTAGAGGACACAGGCTGTAGAGACTAGAGGACACAGGCTGTAGAGACTAGAGGACACAGGCTGTAGAGACTAGAGGACACAGGCTGTAGAGGCTAGAGGACACAGGCTGTAGAGACTAGAGGACACAGGCTGTAGAGACTAGAGGACACAGGCTGTTCGCTTCTTGTTCTGTGAGCGGAGGAGAACGAGCGGCCCGCTCAGACTCTACTCAGCACTTTTCAAGGCATACATTTCATACACAGCTGAATCAATGACCTCAAGTTTTCAATTAAATTATGTATTATGATACAACTTGTATGTAGTAAAAAGCATTTTTATGAACTACTTAGAAAAAAAATCGGGTATAGCTTCTTTAAGTTTGATTACCACTGAACTACTGTTTATTTCTGTTTAAAAGATCAAATTCCAGTCCAAGGATGTGGATGTAATATCACAGGCCTTTGTTTAAGCTTAAAGCGTATATTGTCCTTCAAAGTTTGACAGTTTGAGTGCAGAGCTGGGCTTTGGGAGGTGCGGACAAAGCGGTGCACTGGGCATGTGACTGGTATTTCCCTTATAGCTCCTGATGCGTGCCATCAGCAGGTGTTCTGTGATCTGATTGGCTGAGAGGAGGGCAGGGCCTGATGCCTGTTTTAGCCAAGCTCCTCCATGTCAGATCGCGTTGGTCTGTCTGAGAGTCATTGCCCCTGTGACCACTGCGCTTTTGGAAGTATCACAAGCACAGGTGGAATGGGTTCTTTGTTTGTTATTCTGCAAGAGGAACACTTTCATTCAAATAGACATTAACTTTGACCCTTTTGAGCACAGGAATTAATCTGAATGTTTAACTACTGAAATGTTGGAGGTAAATGGCAATAATTAAAAAGTCTTCTTATGTACAGTACTGCTGATAAACGGGTGATAAAGCCAAACGAAGACAACAGTCAACTGGTCACAACATGATTTAAGGTGTTTAAAAGCTTAACCGTAAGCTTTCTTCATGGTCAAAATAATATGTTTTAAAACACAACTCTACCTCAATACAAATTCAGGTGTCCAGCAGCAGAAACTCATCCATTCAAACAAATAAATACTTAATTCTAAAAGTTAATAATGATAGTAATGAAGTGCAACTGAGGTGGTGTAGAAAGCAGCAGCTTTACATGCAGCGTCTACGGGGTTTGGCTGCAACAGGTCTAAATCAGGACTAAGCTAGGTCCAAACCACCAGTGTTGTTCGTCAATGTCTCTAGCACAAAACCTCTGGATCCAGTTCTATTTTCTCTCCTGAATCACTTTCACTCTTTCTGCTGGTTCTCCATGTTTGTCCTCCATTCTGTGCAATGAACACAATCCTCCACGCTTGTCCTCTCCTTGAATTCTCAAGTCTGGATCTGATCTCATTTACTCGCTCTGTCGGTCTTGGATCTGGGTTAATTATTCGACAAAGCTCAAGTGATGCCCCTGGAGAACATCTTCATAGAGAAGCTTGTTGCGCATCGAGTTGTTTGATTTAAAACAACTGTAATCATATTTATTTCCTTATTCGGATAAGGAAAAAAAACCTATACATTGATTTATATTTAATTAAACAATATGCTTGTAACAGCCGTTCATAAGGAATACAAAATCCCATTTCTTGTAATCAAATTATTTCATTAATACACAGAATAATGCTACAGCCACTCCCTTGTGTGATCAATCCCTTTAGAAATTAAATAAATAAATGCACTGGTTTAATATAGCGCTTTTTGGGCATTCAAACGCTTTACATGTCAGTATTCTTTCACCCCATACACAGCGCTGATAAACTACCGCTGTAGCCACACAAAAGTGAGGCAACCATTCATGCACACACCAGACTCATTCTAGGCAATGTGAGGAAACAATCTTGCCTAAGGACACAACAACAGTTTGACACCTGACGTTCCTAGAGGTCTCCCATCACAGTACTACCCAGGCCTTGCCCTGCACAATTTCGGAGGTTTGACGGGATCTGGCTTTTGCATGCAAGAATGGTCTTTTTGTTTTGCTGCAGATTGAAATCCTTGGCGTTGACTCAGAACACCTTGTCCTCTGGGTGTTGCCGTGAGTGCATTTCATGAACCCAAACAAGGTGCGTAACGATGTTGTGGAAAGTGAGGGTTGGTCCCGCGTCACAGCTGCTGGGGGCTGGGGGGGAGAGGGGCTATTTGCATGGGGACACCTGAATGGTCTGGCCCTGAGGCGGGACGGCACGTGCTCTTGAGACTGTGTGTTGTAGCTCCAGACAATTCCAAGTACAATAGACAATAGCAAAGATCAGTGGGACGAAAGAGAAAAGCCTGAAGTCTGACCAGCTCTGAGGTGAGACTTGAGCCGATAGTTGTGTGTTTAGTGTTTTAGTTAGTCGAGGAGTGCTGCGCGGAATGTGTGAGGTCATTTTTGTTTTGGTTTGTGGATTAGAGATGGGAGATTTGGACTTTCGGATCTATGCCCCGTTGTGTCTGTTTCTGATGGCTGTATGATGTGAAAATCGGCTCTGTGTTTCAATGATGGGAGAAAGGTGTTTTCAAAGGTTGGATTTGACCTGTCCCTAGTCTGAGTCGTAAGGGTCTGTGTATGTTGTGTCACCTTAAAGGTCCTATATCACGCTTTTCTTCATGTTTCACACTCAATCCTATGCACATGTGTGATATTAATGTGTATGATACACCACACAACAATCAAAGCTTGTGAGATTAGAGCCATCTCTTGTATAGAGGTGACGTCACCTCGACTCAAACGAGCTGATCCAGAGAAGAGTCTGCTCCTCTGCCTGTGAGCCCGCCTCCCCCCGCCCTCACCCGCCTCCCCCCGCCCGCACGCTGACGTAGCATCACGCTTTTGTCGTTTATCACCTGTACTTAGTCATTTCAGACATAAGAATAAACTTTTTCCAACAATGACAATCCGTCACATCGAGCCCTATGTCCTCGATGCACAATCAGACCCTAGTTATTTAATTTACAGAAGTATACAGCGAGTTAGCGTCACTACTTACAGATCGAGGGGGTCCGTGTTACGTCTTTTACCGTGGGAATAACGTGTTTCCAGATCAGCCTTTGAGTAAGTCCAGTTCCATTGTCCCTGTAGTTCTGGAACAGTCTCAGTGAAGTGTCGCAGATGAACCGGTATTATAATAGATCCATGAGATGAACAGATGAAAAAAGTCGAGCCGCTTTCTTCCTCTTAGGGCCAAATAGTGCGTCACATATTTACACCCATAAACACTTCATTCAAGTTGACGTGATCCTAACACTTTTAGTTTCTGACAAAAGCATAAAAACAGCAGCTCTATGTGGAGTCCGCGAGACCAGACCACAGACGCTGGACTCGGGAGCCGGAGCCTGTGCGCTCTGATTCGCTGTTTTGATCCGTCAATCACCTCCCGCCGGCTTTTAATTTATTTTTATTTTTATTATTTTTGACAAAAAACAGCATACTAATTGTGTATTGTTTACCCCGTTTTGACAAAAGTATTTAACAACTATTTTAAATACAAAGTAAACGGGGTCATGCGCGTCATCAGTGTGGTTTTCGTCACTGAAGTGGACCCGAGCGTTTCTGTGCCTCACGCTGGGGAAGGACACAGATTGTTCTCTTACAAAAGATTGACAGAATCAATGAATAAACTACTGTGGGCTTGTGTATGAGGCCAAATTGCATTGTAATCATGTTTAAAGCAGAGAAAAGTCAAAAACCGTGATATGGGCCCTTTAAATTGTGTGCACTTGTATATTGTAAATAGTAACTGTAACTCTATTTTAAATGTAAATTTATTCCTTAGAAGTGTTTTTATTATCTCTTTCTCACTGTTGCACTGAGCCAAAGCAATTTCCAAGTCTGTGACTTCCTGTTACTTACGTGGCAATAAAAATGATTCTGATTCTGATTACAGGTTTGAAATTAATCATAAAAAAAAAACTTCCTTTTGGAAAAATCTTTGTAGAGAGACAAGATATTTGATATTGTACTTTTTGAGATAAAGTCCTGGAGATGTGCAGTCTGGTTTGTGGTGATGTAACTTCACGCTCACGAGGAGGAATGGCGTCATCAAGCAGACTCTCATTTCCCATTGGCTGGCTTGCAATTGGAAAGACAATTTTCCGTAACCTTTTTGTAACCCGTTTTGTTAAATCAAATGTTTATGAACATAAATACACGTGTGTGTGTGTGTGTGTGTGTGTGTGTGTGTGTGTGTGTGCGCCAACAGATTAGTAGCTACTAGCTTCACTTCTGTCAGTCAGACCCCACAGAATCTATGAGTGAATAAATAATTCCCAGTGAAGCATATGTAACCTAGATGCCTTTGATTTACTAAATAATAATCTTGTCCCCTACAGGTGCCTCGTTTCCATAGAGCCTTGTTCCGTGAAGAGCGTCAGCATGATCTTGGCCACTCTGAGGAGCATCGGGAAGCAGCTGCTGCGTGTGAAGGTGGTGGACTGTAACGCGGAGGAGTCACGCCTGTCCCGATGCCTCAACACCTTTGACCTGGTGGCCCTAGGGGTGGGGAGTACCCTGGGGGCCGGGGTGTACGTGCTGGCTGGAGCAGTGGCACGGGACAGCTCTGGACCCGCCATCGTGCTGTCCTTCCTCATCGCCGCCCTGGCCTCTGTGCTGGCCGGACTGTGCTACGCAGAGTTCGGGGCGCGGGTCCCCAAAACGGGCTCTGCATATCTGTACAGCTACGTGACCGTGGGAGAGCTGTGGGCCTTCATCACCGGCTGGAACCTCATCCTCTCTTACGTCATCGGTAAGACAGGACATGACTGTGATGGAAATATATTCCTAAAAAACAACTGGAATCCTTTTTATTTAGGAACAAATATTATTTAATACTGTATTATTATAATTGATGTCATTGTGATGGACGAAACCAGGACTAAACCAGGACTAAACCAGGACTAAACCAGGACTAAACCAGAACTAAACCAGGACTAAACCAGGACTAAACCAGGACTAAACCAGGACTAAACCAGGACTAAACCAGGACTAAACCAGGACTAAACCAGAGCCAAACCAGAACAATCTTTAGTTCTTCAAAAAGTACCAGTCTTCTTCCAGTCTTCTGTAAACTGCACACAAAGTTTCTCAAATTCATAACAAAGCATAAAAACATCTGTGTATTGCAAATTCATAAAACTGAATGGAATCTGGGTGTTATTTGATATTAATCGTAAATCCAAAAGACCAATGAGTTACTTTCACATGGATTTCCTGCTTCTCTTTGACTTTGGCTTGAGACACGACTGAGGGACCAGAGACCATTGTTCTACTGTCATGTCATTTTGCTGAGCACAGGTACGTCTAGCGTGGCGCGGGCCTGGAGTGCGACCTTTGATGAGCTGATCGGTCACCACATCGAGACCTTCTGCAGACAGCACATGAGCATGAACGCCCCAGGACTGGCAGAGTACCCTGACCTGTTCGCCGTGCTCATCATCCTCACACTCACAGGTCTCTGAAACACACACACTGCACCTGCACCGCACACGCTACACCTGCGACACACACACTGCACCTGTACACACACGCTACACCTGCACACACACGCTACACCTGCACACACACACTACACCTGCACCGCACACGCTACACCTGCACACACACGCTACACCTGCACACACACACTACACCTGCACCGCACACGCTACACCTGCACACATACACTACACCTGCACACATACACTACACCTGCGACACACACACTGCACCTGCACCGCACACGCTACACCTGCACACACACGCTACACCTGCACACACACACTACACCTGCACACACACACTACACCTGCACACATACACTACACCTGCACACATACACTACACCTGCACACATACACTACACCTGCACACACACACTGCACCTGCACCGCACACGCTACACCTGCACACACACACTACACCTGCACACACACACTACACCTGCACACACACGCTACACCTGCACACACACACTACACCTGCACACACACACTACACCTGCACACATACACTACACCTGCGACACACACACTGCACCTGCACCGCACACACTACACCTGCACACACACACTACACCTGCACACATACACTACACCTGCACACATACACTACACCTGCACACATACACTACACCTGCGACACACACACTACACCTGTGACACACACACTACACCTGTGACACACACACTACACCTGTGACACACACACTACACCTGTGACACACACACTACACCTGTGACACACACACTACACCTGTGACACACACGCTAGACCTGCACACACACGCTACACCTGCGACACACACGCTACACCTGCACCGCACACACTGCACCTGCGACACACACACTACACCTGCGACACACACGCTACACCTGCACACACACACACTGCACCTGTGACACACACTACACCTGCACCGCACACACTGCACCTGCGACACACACACTACACCTGCGACACACACACTACACCTGCGACACACACGCTACACCTGCGACACACACGCTACACCTGCACACACACGCTACACCTGCACACACACGCTACACCTGCGACACACACACTACACCTGCGACACACACACTACACCTGTGACACACACGCTACACCTGCACACACACGCTACACCTGCACACACACACACTACACCTGTGACACACACACTGCACCTGCACCGCACACGCTACACCTGCACACACACACTACACCTGCACACACACACTACACCTGCACACATACACTACACCTGCACACATACACTACACCTGCACACATACACTACACCTGCGACACACACACTGCACCTGCACCGCACACGCTACACCTGCACACACACACTACACCTGCACACACACACTACACCTGTGACACACACACTACACCTGTGACACACACACTACACCTGTGACACACACACTACACCTGTGACACACACACTACACCTGTGACACACACACTACACCTGTGACACACACGCTAGACCTGCACACACACGCTACACCTGCGACACACACGCTACACCTGCACCGCACACACTGCACCTGCGACACACACACTACACCTGCGACACACACGCTACACCTGCACACACACACACTGCACCTGTGACACACACTACACCTGCACCGCACACACTGCACCTGCGACACACACACTACACCTGCGACACACACACTACACCTGCGACACACACGCTACACCTGCGACACACACGCTACACCTGCACACACACGCTACACCTGCACACACACGCTACACCTGCGACACACACGCTACACCTGCGACACACACGCTACACCTGCACACACACGCTACACCTGCACACACACGCTACACCTGCGACACACACACTACACCTGTGACACACACACTGCACCTGCGACACACTCACACACTGCACCTGCGACACACTCACACACTGCACCTGCGACACACTCACACACCTGCACCTGCGACACACACACACACTGCACCTGCGACACACTCACACACTGCACCTGCGACACACACACACACTGCACCTGCGACACACACACACACTGCACCTGCGACACACACACACACTGCACCTGCGACACACACACACACTGCACCTGCGACACACACTTAGCTTACCTAAGAAATTGCTCCCACTAATTTCTGGGAATAAGCCAGACAAGTAGAGTATGTGTGAGTTCATGATGGTACGATGACAGGACTTGCACAGGCTTGAAAGCTGCAGTTCCCACAGAAGGGATGGAGCTGCAGGTTTGTGTCAGAACAAAGTTGTAATATGGTTAAAAACTGGAATCATTAAAGTTGATAGTACATTCGATGCCTTACAGTTAGGCGCTATCAGCCTTCAATGTGCGTAGACATTTACAAGTCTAAACATTTAGAAAATGTTATAACCATGTATAAAAAATATGTCATAGAAATGAATATGAATCTGAATCTTGCTCATGTGTGCTGTCCGACAGGGCTGCTGGCATTCGGAGTGAAGGAGTCCGCCATGGTGAACAAAGTGTTCACCTGCGTAAATGTGCTGGTGCTGCTGTTTGTGGTCATCGCTGGGCTGGTCAAAGGAGATCTCCGGAACTGGAGGATCCACCCCCAAGACATCCTCAATGCGACGGCCCACAACGTCAGCTCAAAGCAAGTTTTGTTGAATAATCCTGTGCTTCAGACATGTAAACTAATCCCTTAAGGACTAATTATTGTATTGGTGTCGACCCTGAGAAACATATCGATTGACCCTGACATTTCAGGATCTCCTATATTATTTAAGTGGGACGGTGCACATTCATGTGTTTTTCCAACATGTAACTGTCCCTGTCCTTGCTAATGTTCAGATGTAGTTCCAATGGCAGGTTTATGTGAAAGTTTAATATCATAAAAAACCCTAGTGCTGCACTGCTGCCAGCAGAGAACTCTACTCCAGAATCCAGCTTATAAAAAATATCCACACTGTAACAGGATTGACCTGCCATCCCAGGCCAGATCTGATCGCACTAAGGTGTATTTGTCTCTAATGGAGGGTTTTGTGTTGCAGTCTTTCAGACGTGGTGCCCACAGAGAAGACCCTGGGCCTGGGCGGATTCATGCCGTTTGGTCTGCAGGGAGTACTGTCTGGAGCCGCCACCTGCTTCTATGCCTTCGTGGGTTTTGACTGCATCGCCACCACTGGTACAAAACTGCTTTGCTTCTGCAAGTCCTGCTCAAACGTGACTTTAATACTATTCTTGTTTTGTAGTTCATGATTTTTTTACCAGAATCATGTCTTTCTTGACACAAAGAGATTGTTACGAGAGTGATTAATGCTGTGCTGTATTATGACTGCATATGTTTCTCCTGTATTGGACTGAATGAAGGGCCAGTGTGGTTTAGCCAGCACTTGGCAGTAAAATCACAGCTATATCGAAGTGGGTTGCAGTCTGGCTTCACGCCTGTAGTTCTAACTGTGAAAACGGAAAAAATGCAGCCCTCATGAGTCCAAGCACAATTCCAGAGCCCAAATCAAAGTACGGCTTTAGAGCCCGGTTCCACACAGGGCTAAATTAAATTAAATACAGAGAAATTTTTAAATATCAGAACTTCACTCCAACAGTCTAAACGTGTTTATGCTTTGAGCTCTTTGTTTTTGGCGTTAAAGGGACAAGATGTATTTCCACCGCAGGAGTTCCTGGTAAAAGGAGCGGGGTGGAACTTTTACAGGATCCCTCGGCCCTCTCGGTGTCCGTGTCTCCACTGCAGAGTAGGACCACTCAGCAACATCATGAGTTTCAATTGCCGCATAAGCGAAACTCATTACGCCAAACCCGTTATTAGTATCGATCCATGCACCAAACCCATTTTATTTTACGGTCGTAACTGCTCCGGTTGTTGTGGTCTTTGAGTTTTTTATAGTCCCTCTTCAGTTTTTTAAAAACTGTTCACAGCTTGTTTTGGAGTGTGATGAATCCCCAGTGCTTTGGGGTGAAGCTGATATGTCGTAATATATCTTCATTTCGCCACGATGCCTCAAACCCCGTCTGAATACTGTGCTGTTGTTGGCTGTTTCCAGTGGTGTCTGCTGGGCTAATGCTGCTAGGCTAATGCTGCTAGGCTAATGCTGCTAGGCTAATGATGCTAGGCTAATGCTGCTGGGCTAATGCAGCTGGGCTAATGCTGCTAGGCTAATGCTGCTAGGCTGATGCTGCTAGGCTGATGCTGCTAGGCTAATGCTGCTAGGCTAATGCTGCTGGGCTAATGCTGCTAGGCTAATGCTGCTAGGCTAATGCTGCTAGGCTAATGATGCTAGGCTAATGCTGCTAGGCTAATGCTGCTAGGCTGATGCTGCTAGGCTAATGCTGCTAGGCTAATGCTGCTAGGCTAATGATGCTAGGCTAATGCTGCTAGGCTAATGCTGCTAGGCTGATGCTGCTAGGCTGATGCTGCTAGGCTGATGCTGCTAGGCTGATGCTGCTAGGCTAATGCTGCTAGGCTAATGCTGCTAGGCTAATGCTGCTAGGCTAATGCTGCTAGGCTAATGCTGCTAGGCTGATGCTGCTAGGCTAATGCTGCTAGGCTGATGCTGCTGGGCTAATGCTGCTAGGCTAATGCTGCTAGGCTAATGATGCTAGGCTAATGCTGCTAGGCTAATGCTGCTAGGCTGATGCTGCTAGGCTGATGCTGCTAGGCTAATGCTGCTGGGCTAATGCAGCTGGGCTAATGCTGCTAGGCTGATGCTGCTAGGCTGATGCTGCTAGGCTGATGCTGCTAGGCTAATGCTGCTAGGCTAATGCTGCTAGGCTAATGCTGCTAGGCTAATGCTGCTAGGCTAATGCTGCTAGGCTAATGCTGCTAGGCTGATGCTGCTAGGCTGATGCTGCTAGGCTAATGCTGCTAGGCTAATGCTGCTAGGCTGATGTGCTGCTAGGCTGATGCTGCTAGGCTAATGCTGCTAGGCTGATGCTGCTAGGCTGATGCTGCTAGGCTAATGCTGCTGGGCTAATGCTGCTGGGCTAATGCTGCTAGGCTGATGCTGCTAGGCTAATGCTGCTAGGCTGATGCTGCTAGGCTAATGCTGCTAGGCTAATGCTGCTAGGCTAATGCTGCTAGGCTAATGCTGCTAGGCTAATGCTGCTAGGCTAATGCTGCTAGGCTAATGCTGCTAGGCTAATGCTGCTGGGCTAATGCTGCTGGGCTAATGCTGCTAGGCTGATGCTGCTAGGCTAATGCTGCTAGGCTGATGCTGCTAGGCTAATGCTGCTGGGCTAATGCAGCTGGGCTAATGCTGCTAGGCTAAAGCTGCTGGGCTAATGCTGCTGGGCTAATGCTGCTAGGCTAATGCAGCTGGGCTAATGCAGCTGGGCTAATGCTGCTAGGCTGATGCTGCTAGGCTAATGCTGCTGGGCTAATGCTGCTGGGCTAATGCTGCTAGGCTGATGCTGCTAGGCTGATGCTGCTAGGCTGATGCTGCTAGGCTGATGCTGCTAGGCTAATGCTGCTAGGCTAATGCTGCTAGGCTAATGCTGCTAGGCTAATGCTGCTAGGCTAATGCTGCTAGGCTAATGCTGCTAGGCTAATGCTGCTAGGCTAATGCTGCTGGGCTAATGCTGCTGGGCTAATGCTGCTAGGCTGATGCTGCTAGGCTAATGCTGCTAGGCTGATGCTGCTAGGCTAATGCTGCTGGGCTAATGCAGCTGGGCTAATGCTGCTAGGCTGATGCTGCTAGGCTAATGCAGCTGGGCTAATGCTGCTAGGCTGATGCTGCTAGGCTGATGCTGCTAGGCTGATGCTGCTAGGCTAATGCTGCTAGGCTAATGCTGCTAGGCTAATGCTGCTAGGCTAATGCTGCTAGGCTAATGCTGCTAGGCTGATGCTGCTAGGCTAATGCTGCTAGGCTGATGCTGCTGGGCTAATGCTGCTAGGCTAATGCTGCTAGGCTAATGCTGCTAGGCTAATGCTGCTAGGCTAATGCTGCTAGGCTAATGCTGCTAGGCTGATGCTGCTAGGCTGATGCTGCTAGGCTAATGCTGCTGGGCTAATGCAGCTGGGCTAATGCTGCTAGGCTAATGCTGCTAGGCTAATGCAGCTGGGCTAATGCTGCTAGGCTAATGCTGCTAGGCTAATGCTGCTAGGCTAATGCTGCTAGGCTGATGCTGCTAGGCTAATGCTGCTGGGCTAATGCAGCTGGGCTAATGCAGCTGGGCTAATGCAGCTGGGCTAATGCAGCTGGGCTAATGCTGCTAGGCTGATGCTGCTAGGCTGATGCTGCTAGGCTAATGCTGCTGGGCTAATGCTGCTGGGCTAATGCTGCTAGGCTGATGCTGCTAGGCTAATGCTGCTAGGCTGATGCTGCTAGGCTAATGCTGCTAGGCTAATGCTGCTAGGCTAATGCTGCTAGGCTAATGCTGCTAGGCTAATGCTGCTAGGCTAATGCTGCTAGGCTGATGCTGCTAGGCTAATGCTGCTGGGCTAATGCAGCTGGGCTAATGCTGCTAGGCTGATGCTGCTAGGCTGATGCTGCTAGGCTGATGCTGCTAGGCTGATGCTGCTAGGCTAATGCTGCTAGGCTAATGCTGCTAGGCTAATGCTGCTAGGCTAATGCTGCTAGGCTAATGCTGCTAGGCTGATGCTGCTAGGCTAATGCTGCTAGGCTGATGCTGCTGGGCTAATGCTGCTAGGCTAATGCTGCTAGGCTAATGCTGCTAGGCTAATGCTGCTAGGCTAATGCTGCTAGGCTAATGCTGCTAGGCTGATGCTGCTAGGCTGATGCTGCTAGGCTAATGCTGCTGGGCTAATGCAGCTGGGCTAATGCTGCTAGGCTAATGCTGCTAGGCTAATGCAGCTGGGCTAATGCTGCTAGGCTAATGCTGCTAGGCTAATGCTGCTAGGCTAATGCTGCTAGGCTGATGCTGCTAGGCTAATGCTGCTGGGCTAATGCAGCTGGGCTAATGCAGCTGGGCTAATGCAGCTGGGCTAATGCAGCTGGGCTAATGCTGCTAGGCTGATGCTGCTAGGCTGATGCTGCTAGGCTAATGCTGCTGGGCTAATGCTGCTGGGCTAATGCTGCTAGGCTGATGCTGCTAGGCTAATGCTGCTAGGCTGATGCTGCTAGGCTAATGCTGCTAGGCTAATGCTGCTAGGCTAATGCTGCTAGGCTAATGCTGCTAGGCTAATGCTGCTAGGCTAATGCTGCTAGGCTAATGCTGCTAGGCTAATGCTGCTGGGCTAATGCTGCTGGGCTAATGCTGCTAGGCTGATGCTGCTAGGCTAATGCTGCTAGGCTGATGCTGCTAGGCTAATGCTGCTGGTAATGCAGCTGGGCTAATGCTGCTAGGCTAATGCTGCTAGGCTAATGCTGCTGGTCCAATGCTGCTGGGCTAAAGCTGCTAGGCTAATGCTGCTAGGCTGATGCTGCTAGGCTAATGCAGCTGGGCTAATGCTGCTAGGCTGATGCTGCTAGGCTGATGCTGCTAGGCTGATGCTGCTAGGCTAATGCTGCTAGGCTAATGCTGCTAGGCTAATGCTGCTAGGCTAATGCTGCTAGGCTAATGCTGCTAGGCTGATGCTGCTAGGCTAATGCTGCTAGGCTGATGCTGCTGGGCTAATGCTGCTAGGCTAATGCTGCTAGGCTAATGCTGCTAGGCTAATGCTGCTAGGCTAATGCTGCTAGGCTAATGCTGCTAGGCTGATGCTGCTAGGCTGATGCTGCTAGGCTAATGCTGCTGGGCTAATGCAGCTGGGCTAATGCTGCTAGGCTAATGCTGCTAGGCTAATGCAGCTGGGCTAATGCTGCTAGGCTAATGCTGCTAGGCTAATGCTGCTAGGCTAATGCTGCTAGGCTGATGCTGCTAGGCTGATGCTGCTAGGCTGATGCTGCTAGGCTAATGCTGCTAGGATAATGCTGCTAGGCTAATGCTGCTAGGCTAATGCTGCTAGGCTAATGCTGCTAGGCTGATGCTGCTAGGCTGATGCTGCTAGGCTAATGCTGCTAGGCTAATGCTGCTAGGCTGATGCTGCTAGGCTAATGCTGCTAGGCTAATGCTGCTAGGCTGATGCTGCTAGGCTGATGCTGCTAGGCTAATGCTGCTAGGCTGATGCTGCTAGGCTGATGCTGCTAGGCTAATGCTGCTAGGCTGATGCTGCTAGGCTGATGCTGCTGGGCTAATGCTGCTGGGCTAATGCTGCTAGGCTGATGCTGCTAGGCTAATGCTGCTAGGCTAATGCTGCTAGGCTAATGCTGCTAGGCTAATGCTGCTAGGCTAATGCTGCTAGGCTGATGCTGCTAGGCTAATGCTGCTAGGCTGATGCTGCTAGGCTGATGCTGCTAGGCTAATGCTGCTAGGCTAATGCTGCTAGGCTAATGCTGCTAGGCTGATGCTGCTAGGCTAATGCTGCTAGGCTAATGCTGCTAGGATGATGCTGCTAGGCTGATGCTGCTAGGCTAATGCTGCTAGGCTGATGCTGCTAGGCTAATGCTGCTAGGCTAATGCTGCTAGGCTAATGCTGCTAGGCTAATGCTGCTAGGCTAATGCTGCTGGGCTAATGCTGCTAGGCTGATGCTGCTAGGCTGATGCTGCTAGGCTAATGCTGCTAGGCTAATGCTGCTAGGCTAATGCTGCTGGGCTAATGCTGCTAGGCTAATGCTGCTAGGCTGATGCTGCTAGGCTAATGCTGCTGGGCTAATGCTGCTGGGCTAATGCTGCTAGGCTGATGCTGCTAGGCTAATGCTGCTAGGCTGATGCTGCTAGGCTAATGCTGCTAGGCTAATGCTGCTAGGCTAATGCTGCTAGGCTAATGCTGCTAGGCTAATGCTGCTAGGCTAATGCTGCTGGGCTAATGCTGCTGGGCTAATGCTGCTAGGCTGATGCTGCTAGGCTGATGCTGCTAGGCTAATGCTGCTAGGCTGATGCTGCTAGGCTAATGCTGCTAGGCTGATGCTGCTAGGCTAATGCTGCTAGGCTGATGCTGCTAGGCTAATGCTGCTAGGCTAATGCTGCTAGGCTAATGCTGCTAGGCTAATGCTGCTAGGCTAATGCTGCTAGGCTAATGCTGCTAGGCTAATGCTGCTAGGCTAATGCTGCTGGGCTAATGCTGCTGGGCTAATGCTGCTAGGCTGATGCTGCTAGGCTAATGCTGCTAGGCTGATGCTGCTAGGCTGATGCTGCTAGGCTAATGCTGCTAGGCTGATGCTGCTAGGCTGATGCTGCTAGGCTAATGCTGCTAGGCTGATGCTGCTAGGCTGATGCTGCTAGGCTAATGCTGCTAGGCTGATGCTGCTAGGCTAATGCTGCTAGGCTAATGCTGCTAGGCTAATGCTGCTAGGCTGATGCTGCTAGGCTGATGCTGCTAGGCTAATGCTGCTAGGCTAATGCTGCTAGGCTAATGCTGCTAGGCTAATGCTGCTGGGCTAATGCTGCTGGGCTAATGCTGCTAGGCTGATGCTGCTAGGCTAATGCTGCTAGGCTAATGCTGCTAGGCTAATGCTGCTAGGCTAATGCTGCTGGGCTAATGCTGCTGGGCTAATGCAGGTGTTCTGTCGAAGTGCTCTGCCAGTCGAGAGGAGCTCCCTCAGCTGTTTATGATGTAATGAAAACCTGCACATGCGCTTCTCATGGCAGCCCGAAGCAAACCAAGAGGGCGGACATAAAGTCTGTGAATTGTGTAAAAAGTTTTTGATACGAACGAATTAAGAGACGAATGTCACTTTTAATGCAATTTGAGGCGAGATGTTGATGGTCATTTTACTGACGTGGCTAACTCGACAGCTAAGAGACCAGTCAACAACCCGACTGTCCAGTCGGGATGATAATGGAAATAATTACCAAAATCTAAGTTGTTAGCTGTTAGCTGTTAGCCACAAGACATCTGCCTACGTCAGTAAAATGTTGTATGCCGCAGCTCGACTCGACAGGAAAGGTACTGCTATCACTAGGGGTGTGACGATACTTTCTCCCGCGATTCGATTATCGATATGCATTTGCCAAGTATCAATTTTTTTCAATTTTTTTTTTTTTTACATTTGTATCAATACTTAATATATGGCTACATTACGCATCTCCATTCCATTTATCATAAAATAAAGTGTATTTTTTCACTTAACATTTTTCTTTTATTTATGCCATAAATTGGCATATTGTATATTTCTGACCAATATATTAATAATCGTCATATCGTGATATCATCGTTATCGTGATATTATTGTTATCGTGAGCTTTGTATCGTATCGTGAGGTACCCTTAGGTTCCCACCCCTAGCTATCACACAGGAACAGTGTGGTTTCACAGGAGCAGTTACTTAAACCAAACTTTACACAAAACTTTGACTCGTAAAACCCACATATAACGACATGGAACCATCAACATCTCTCCTCAATTTTTTTTTTAAATACAATTCATGGACTTTATGTCAGCCATCTTGGTTTGCTTCGGGCTGCCGTGAGAAGCGCATGTGCAGGTTTGTATTACATCATAAACAGCTGAGGGAGCTCATCTCGACGGGCAGACCACTTGGACAGAACACCTGCTTTCTGTGTTGCTGCTTTCTGTTAGCATCTGAGCCTGTGCTAGCTTTAGCCAATCAGCGCCGGGTTAACCTCAAGTCCCACCAGGGCCCAACGGAGTACCTAACATGGAGGAGGGACTCCGTTGGGCCCCATAAAAGTTCCTGTAAATGTCCCTGTGGGGAAAGTTCCTGCAGTGGAGACACGCACCGACGGGGCTGCCCCTGAATATTACCCCGGAGTTCCTTCGGTGGAAACGCGGCTTATGTTTATTTCTACATATTTTACCTTTTCTGAACAGCAGAATGTGGTAAACCAGGTACAAAAAATAAGTAGTCATTTGTAATAGTGTACATGCTACATGCAGGAAGATTCTGGCAACAGAAATGTGATTCTAGATGAAATAATTTACTGTCATCATCACAAAACATTACATTTAGAGCATCACCGTGGTAAGCGTATAAAGTGCAGAAGTTGGCAGGATGTAAACAGCACAGGGCAGAGGTAATTCTGACTTCATTAGATCATTCATAGTGCATAATACATACTCTGCCTTTTAATACGATAATCTACACAAACAATGAATTTGCTCACTACAACCACCCTAACAGCACGTACGCGTTATACGCGCAGCAGACGCGCGTAACTTTTTTTCATGTTAACCTATGGTGATATTTACACTAGTGTTATACACGCGTATGACGGACGTATGACGCAAGGCTGCGTCTATTTTAGGATGGATTTCTAATTTTATGCGCGCAGCAACACGTCTCCCATTGAAATCTCATGTAAAACATGATTTTTATAGTGACCCTTGGCTCTAAATTGCATCTACACACACTCAGCATCTAAACATCAGCAGGAGGTTTTACAGTGATTCTAGACATGGTTTTTTTCTTTCATAAAGTCTGGCGTCTGGCCAAACCAGTGCACAGAGACCATGAGGACAAACACATGTGGTTTGTGTTGCTCTACATCAGTCTCTGTACTGTCCTCTGCACTGCTCCACAGACTACACAGGGACAGCATCAGAAGGACCTGCGCACGGCCTGTGTAGATACTCCCAAATAATGTTATGCGCAGATGCGCGCTGTTAACGCCTACTGTGGAAATTCTCTGTAAGGCACAAAGCATTATGGGTATCGTGAAAGTAGTGACTACTTAAATATTTTTTTCATCTAGACTCCACACTTAACCAAAGTGACTTCTTGCTATGAGCCGGAATTAGATGGATGGTGTGTACAAGTCTTTCTCTCCCTCTGCAGGAGAGGAGGTGAAAAACCCCCAGAGGGCCATCCCCATCGGGATCGTGGCTTCCCTGCTCATCTGCTTTGTGGCATACTTTGGCGTGTCGGCCGCCCTCACAGTGATGATGCCATACTACCTGCTGGACAAGAACAGCCCCCTGCCCGTGGCCTTCAAGTATGTGGGCTGGGAGGGGGCCACGTATGCTGTGGCCATTGGCTCTCTGTGTGCGCTGTCCACCAGGTAAGCAGCATGCTCCAGGACTCTGCATGAGAGCAGTCCTGGAAACACATTACTCCTGTTACTGATCTCAATACACAGGCGTCTGAAAATGTCTGGTCTAACTTGGAGCTTGTTACAATCCTTTAACTTTTTAAACTTTTGAATAGAACTTGTGTTTCTTCCCTCAATGATAAATGATTATGACATACAAAAAAAACAATCATTACAACTTGTTCTTTTTAACAAAAGAATTAATGCTGTATTACTATAATCATATTATTCTTCAAAATGACTCTAGATGAGGACTTTTTGTACTTTTTGTTTTTGAGAATTGAGGGTTTCATTCGTTAAAGCAGCCATTCTCAACGCCAGTAACAACGGGGCCCCCTTAAAAATCTGACGGGTCTGCGCGGCCCCCCGAAATAATAACCAAGAAGACAACGTTAAGAATAGGCTCTTCTTGTTATTTTATTTTGGGGAAATAGCCTCTGCTACAAACATGTAAATGACGCACCCCATTTTGTAAAACACAAATGATCACAATTTGATTATTCAGGTCAAATAATGAACACAAAAATGTTAATATTACAAACAAAATATTATTAATTTAACATACAATAATTATATTAAACATTTTTTTCTTTATTGATGACCTCTCGCGGCCCCCCTGCAATTGACCCCTTGCATGTGACGTCCCGGCCACGCCCACTCTCCATGACAGACGCAGAAGTCTAACTGGAGCCTACGGAAACCTGACCAAAACAACCTGTTTCAGCGCATTACAGCCAAAACTGTGACATTTTGCAGTGCGGTTGATTATACTAACAGGCACGGACATAAGCTTTTTTATCTGATACCTGCTCGTCATGACGACAGAAGACGACGATGGCGGCGATCAACCAAAAGGACTGGGACCCATCCAAGTACTCCCTAATCTGCAGTGAACACTTTTTACAAGATAAAGCAATCACAAGTTTGTATTTATTTTATTTCTATTAATGTGGAGGACAATGACACACGTCAAACGTGTCTCTTACTACTGTCCTGTATGTGCGCTGCAACATTGACATTTTTATCTTTTAAGTCAATTGCGTGTTTCACTATTTTCCGTCAGTACGTATCATGTTTGGCTGTAGACAGAAAAGCCACAGAAAAGTGGACTATTGCTAATGCTACCAGCAAAATGTACATATAAATCTGCTCCAGTGTGAGGGGATGCATTGTTAACGATAATGATAAACATCATGTAGGGTGAATTTGGGCAAAAATAGACATTTTATTTAATCGATAAAATGGACTGTGGGGAGAAGGTACGGGTCAACATCCAGTTCGGCGATCCTTAACTTCTCCAAATACCACTCTTTGTGAGCCCTGACCTGATGTCCTACGTCCTATAACGTAATCCAACATGTGCTTGAAGCAGCCACTTCTCCATTTAAGAGAGGAAGCTCCGTTTTTAAGAGTTGTGTCCGTTTTGCTCTCGCAGCAATGCTAATGCTAATGCTAATGCTAGTTTCCAATACTTCCGCCGTAAGCTCATTCACAATCACGTGACTGGATGACGTTGATGCATCTGGTCAATACCCTGGTGGGCCGTGGACCTCACTTTGGGAGACACTGGGTTAAAAAGAGAGAGTGGTATTTACTTTTGCTATAGTATTTTAATCTCAGAAGCAGTTTGGGAGGAAAAGTTGAAAAATAGGTTGAAATTTACAGCAGAAAAAAAATCTAATTTGGTCAGTTACTGGACAGGAGGTACTATGAGGTATCTTGTAAAATAAGTCTCTCCACAACTTCAACTGTATTTTTCAGAAAAATAAATATTTTGGACCATATGACCCTGTATCATCACCTAATATAAGTAAGAAGTCAAAATAAATAAATATATAATAGGGCTGTCAAAATTAACGCATTAACGCACGTTAATTAACTTTTTTCATTAATCGACGCATGCCCATGCATCCCATAATAACACTCAGAGCCGCGGACACATGCGTGTGTGAAATGGAAACGGAGCAGGTAGGTCCTCTGGGAGTGTTAAAAGAATACGCGTGGGGCCGCGGGGCACTTCCTGCTGTTTCCTGTATGAAACAGCTGAGCTGCGGCGCTCTGGACAGCGGTTCCCACCTCCAGCGGCTGTGATCACGGCGAACGGCGCCGTAACCTGATCATAACCAAGACCATACTCGCACAAACCTATTCTCTGCTTTTAGTGTGCATTAATTACGATTAATAAATGTTTAAGCTGTAATTAACTCGATTAAAAATTTTAATCGTTTGACAGCCCTAATTTATAGCAGTCCCTCTCTTTGGAATAAGCCTCACCAGTGAAATTAGCTGGAGAAGACTATTTCGACCAATGTTCAATAAGAATTTGAATTGTGTCCAATCTGGTGCTTGCATTAAAAAAACGTCTCTTTGCATGTCCACAATTTGAAAAGTAACTGACTCTCACTTGAAGACAATATTTTCCTCTTATGATGAGTGTCGGTGCATCCCTACAGGAGAAGGTTGAATGATTTGTATAATCGGTACTAATGAGCATGGCGTGTGTCTCTCCCACTAGTCTGCTAGGCTCCATGTTCCCAATGCCCCGTGTGATCTGGGCCATGGCTGCGGATGGCCTGCTCTTCAAAGGCCTGGCTAAAATCAGCGCACGCTCCAAAACCCCTCTAATAGCCACAGTGGCGTCCGGTGTGGTGGCAGGTGAGGCTGGGACTAAACCACTAAAGCACACACACATACACACAGCAGGGCAGCCGTTACCCCTGCAGCAAAGGAGCACCGGGCCTTAGCACTGCACTTTAAGCACAGTAACAGTCGGATTTAGTAGTATGCTTTGTAAGAAAATAATTCTTAATAGATAAAATTAAAAAGCTGGGGTACCTGACTTGGAAGAAAATGGAACTATGTAATAATGTCCTTCTTACTAGTTTCTCGCTCTCAAATCGGATTAATTCTTTCACGAGTTTCCACATGTTTCTTTTAGTCTATGCCACATCTTTAGATCAGATTTCTCAGGCAGAAAAGTGAAAATGAGAGGACCACCCTCACTCATTGAATCATCTTCCATCCCAAATGGTCAAAAAGTAACTCCAATGGCTCTTTCTTACAAGTATGCCGAGGATGTCTTCTAGTAAGATGTTGTGGCCCAATTCATGTGGTTTCGCTTTCATAAGATAAACTAAATGTATTGCTGTATGTCTTGGGAGCGTCTCTGGTTTTTGAGCACACCTGTTTATTTTTCACACCAGTAACATTTAAAATAAAAAAATATTTGTACATACATTGAATGCAGTTGAGTGCAAGCTGCAGGTTTTAATGACTAAGTTGCTTTGAGGACTAAAATATTGGTATTTCCTCCCGCAGGAGCCTAACCCTAGCCCTCGCCTTATCCCCAATTAAATTTACGCTACTCAGTTTTATTTCATATTTTTGTGTGAAATCCAGTTAGAGGAAGTTCAGTTTTTCAAGTACGGCAGCCTTTTACAACATGTACTTACAGCCTGCTAAATCAAACCCGTTCTCCCCAGTTCCCATAGTAATAGAAAACAAAGATATGGCTAAATAAAAATCAATGCGTTACATTTTCTCAAATCTTTTTCTAAAATGTTGGATACCCCAAAATGTTGGATACCCCAAAATGTTGGATACCCCAAAATGTTGGATACCCCAGCTTTCAGGGCATACCTCACTGTAGTGTGGCTGCAGATACCAGCAGTAAGGACTGTCATCAGAGTACGCAGTGACATGCAGCAGCAGTCGCAGTGACATGCAGCAGCAGTGACATGCAGCAGCAGTCGCAGTGACATGCAGTCGCAGTGACATGCAGTCGCAGTGACATGCAGTCGCAGTGACATGCAGCAGCAGTCGCAGTGACATGCAGCAGCAGTCGCAGTGACATGCAGCAGCAGTCGCAGTGACATGCAGTCGCAGTGACATGCAGTCGCAGTGACATGCAGCAGCAGTCGCAGTGACATGCAGTCGCAGTGACATGCAGCAGCAGTCGCAGTGACATGCAGTCGCAGTGACATGCAGTCGCAGTGACATGCAGCAGCAGTCGCAGTGACGTGCAGCAGCAGTCGCAGTGACGTGCAGCAGCAGTCGCAGTGACGTGCAGCAGCAGTCGCAGTGACGTGCAGCAGCAGTCGCAGTGACGTGCAGCAGCAGTCGCAGTGACGTGCAGCAGCAGTCGCAGTGACGTGCAGCAGCAGTCGCAGTGACGTGCAGCAGCAGTCGCAGTGACGTGCAGCAGCAGTCGCAGTGACGTGCAGCAGCAGTCGCAGTGACGTGCAGCAGCAGTCGCAGTGACGTGCAGCAGCAGTCGCAGTGACATGCAGCAGCAGTCGCAGTGACATGCAGCAGCAGTCGCAGTGACATGCAGCAGCAGTCGCAGTGACATGCAGCAGCAGTCGCAGTGACATGCAGCAGCAGTCGCAGTGACATGCAGCAGCAGTCGCAGTGACATGCAGCAGCAGTCGCAGTGACATGCAGTGCAGTCGCATGCAGCAGCAGTCGCAGTGACATGCAGCAGCAGTGACATCCAGCAGCAGTCGCAGTGACATGCAGCAGCAGTCGCAGTGACATGCAGCAGCAGTCGCAGTGACATGCAGCAGCAGTGACATCCAGCAGCAGTCGCAGTGACATGCAGCAGCAGTAGCAGCAGCAGTCGCAGTGACGTGCAGCAGCAGTCGCAGTGACGTGCAGCAGCAGTCGCAGTGACATGCAGCAGCAGTCGCAGTGACATGCAGCAGCAGTCGCAGTGACATGCAGCAGCAGTCGCAGTGACATGCAGCAGCAGTCGCAGTGACATGCAGCAGCAGTCGCAGTGACATGCAGCAGCAGTCGCAGTGACATGCAGCAGCAGTCGCAGTGACATGCAGCAGCAGTAGCAGCAGCAGTCGCAGTGACGTGCAGCAGCAGTCGCAGTGTGTTGCTGAGGCCCCGTGCCGAGGCCTCGTGAGCCCAGAGCAGATGGCTTTAACACAGTCTCCTCCTGCGCCTCAGCCTCCTTGGCTCCATGTTTCCACTGCCTCGCATTATCTTTGCTATGGCTCGTGACGGCCTGCTCTTCTCGCTCCTGTCCCGGGTCAGCGAGAGGAAGACCCCCACCATCGCTACCATGATGGCCGGGCTCTTGTCTGGTACGTGGCTAAAGATGAGGCCCAACACTGCTCTCTGTTGGAAGGAGGATGTGAGAGAAAATGTCTTAGTTGTCATTGTGGTGCAATATGTTTTAAGTGGACTCGCACATCAGGCTCTTTTTAAAATTTTTACTTGATAAAAATATTCGAGATTCGACCTGAGGTTTCTTCTCAATAAATTACATGAGGAAAAAAACATGTGAAAATTCACTTCTCTACTAATTCAATACAATCTTGAAATAATTTAAGATATGGCACTTGATTGTGCAAATAAAAGTCTCAAAATCTTTAAATTGAATTAACAGGGTGTTAAATTTAGAGGGATATAGCACTTAATGTTGTGCCAAATCCAAAAAAGACAATCTTTTTTGTAAACATTTTGAGTAGTATTAAACGATGATGGCATTACATCTTCTGGTATTTCCAAGGAGAAATTGAAAATCAAAGCAACAAACTGAAACTTATAGGCCACTGACGTGCACGTTTTTAAACCAGGACTTGGTCTCACCTCTGACCTGTTGTGTTTTACACTTTTCACATATGTATTTGAGAAACATTCCTTGAATAAATTGTGTCTGCGTGTCCATTCTCCACAGCTGTGATGGCGTTCCTGTTCGACCTGAAGGACCTGGTTGACCTGATGTCCATAGGCACTCTGCTGGCCTACACACTGGTGGCTGCCTGTGTGCTGGTCCTCAGGTATAGACTTTATGTTCTAACTCTGTAAGCTGGACCTGTCTGGGCTCTGTTTAATATTCTGCAAAATGGCACTATATTATGAAGCTTAAGGCAGACTGGAAGAACCAGACTGGAGAACCAAGTTCACAGCGCTCAAGTCCTCCTGCTGTTGCCCACAGCAACAGCAATCAGTCGATCACAATCAGCTGCACCTCACGCAAATCCTGACCTGCAGCAATCAGCCACTGCCCGCATCAACTTCATATCGCGCAGAAGCTCCATCCAAGCATGCTTCTTCATTCATGCTGCAACCCTCCTCCTCCCCATCTCCGCCTGCACCATTTATTTTGTTTTCTTAAGTCCTACAAGCATTTTTCATATTTCATTTTGGAATATTTTTTGATAATACAGTTACAGTACAGCCCTTTTTTCTGATGTTTTTAATACAGCGCTAGCCTGGCTTTATCCATCCTTACACTCCCCTCAATCATCATTTCCTGCATGTAACGTCTGGGTCTGGTCCCTGTGTTTGCGATTACAATCGGTTGATTTCCATCCGACCAATCAGCGAGCGCGGGAGGCGGGTGTTGTAGTTGTTAGATGTGGGTGACGTCAAGAGTTTTTTGCCAAACGGGCAGGTTGTAGTCTGTTAATGGCGAAGAATGCGATAGTAAAGTATTCCGGTCTAGTTCTATCAAGAAGCCGGAGCACGAGGAATGTTTAGCAAATGTAATTGCTTGCAAAAATTGTGGCGCTACTCTCCAAGGGCTCCGTTAGCGGCAAAGGAGAGGGCTAGGCTAAATGCTATATGCTAACGACTCACTCGGGCGCATTCAATTTTAAGTAATTTAATTTGCCAACTAATATTTGTCTACTACTATCATGAATGTTGTGGCATCTAAATTTAATATTCTTCTGCTGTGCAATTCCCGTTCAATAAGTTGGGTCTGGTGTGTGGCCAGGTACCAGCCGGAGCAGCCCAGTATGGTGTATGAGATGGCCAACACACAGGAGGAGGCAGATGGGGCCGAGTCGCTGACTGAGGGGACCTCAGACATTCTGCCCAGTGACAGCATCACGCTGAAGACCCTGCTGTCCCCGCCCAACCATGAGCCGTCCCGCCGCTCCGGGTCTGTGGTCAACATCTGCACCAGCCTGCTAGGTCAGAACACAAGTCATTCTGCACTTCACGGGGGGTGACCAAACCTTTTTCAGCGAGACAACACATAGTTGAAGGCAACAAAGCTAAGCAACCTAAATTAAAAAAACAAACATGATTTTGAAATGATTTGATGTACAGGTGAAACTGGGAAAGTTAGAAAAATGTTAAAAAGTTAAAATTATTTAACCTCTCTTACATGCCTCTTTACAAGCAAATACGTATATCTCACTTTTTGTGTAAATGAGACTGCCATATATTTGTTTCACATTTTAAGTTCAGAGGAAGTTTTTCGTTTCTACGATATTCATGTAACCCAATGCAGGGACTACAATTCACGAAACATCAAGATTTGTAAATTGACTACATTTATGCACTAAAAGGCATTTCATTAGTGTAAATCTGTTTCTTATATATTTTCCTAAATATCCGTTTATAACAAATTAAATTCTGCGCTGTCCCTCTCTCTGCCATGATTATTATATTTTAGTACTACTATACACTGTGACATACTACAATACAGTTATATTGGCTCCAAACATTTCATGCTAAATTACAGGTGCTTCTGCGTGTCGCTTATCCTGTCTCACCAGGGTATTGACCAGATGCATCAACGTCATCCAGTCACGTGATTGTGAATGAGCTTACGGCGGAAGTATTGGAAACTAGCATTAGCATTAGCATTAGCATTGCTGCGAGAGCATAACGGACACAACTCTTAAAAACGGAGCTTCCTCTCTTAAATGGAGAAGTGGCTGCTTCAAGCACATGTTGGATTACGTTATAGGTGGAAGTAGGACGTCAGGTCAGGGCTCACAAAGAGTGGTATTTGGAGAAGTTAAGGATCGCCGAACTGGATGTTGACCCGTACCTTCTCCCCACAGTCCATTTTATCGATTAAATAAAATGTCTATTTTTGCCCAAATTCACCCTACATGATGTTTATCATTATCGTTAACAATGCATCCCCTCACACTGGAGCAGATTTATATGTACATTTTGCTGGTAGCATTAGCAATAGTCCACTTTTCTGTGGCTTTTCTGTCTACAGCCAAACATGATACGTACTGACGGAGAGGAAAATAGTGAAACACGCAATTGACTTAAAAAATAAAAATGTCAATGTTGCAGCGCACATACAGGACAGTAGTAAGAGACACGTTTGACGTGTGTCATTGTCCTCCACATTAATAGAAATAAAATAAATACAAACTTGTGATTGTTTTATCTTGTAAAAAGTGTTCACTGCAGATTAGGGAGTACTTGGATGGGTCCCAGTCCTTTTGGGTGATCGCCGCCATCGTCGTCTTCTGTCGTCATGACGAGCAGGTATCAGATAAAAAAGCTTATGTCCGTGCCTGTTAGTATAATCAACCGCACTGCAAAATGTCACAGTTTTGGCTGTAATGCGCTGAAACAGGTTGTTTTGGTCAGGTTTCCGTAGGCTCCAATTAGACTTCTGTCATGGAGAGTGGGCGTGGCCGGGACGTCACATGCAAGGGGTCAATAGACCAGGGGCCGTATTCCTAAAGATTCTTAGTGCTAAGAGTTGCTCCTTGTGGCCAAATTCTAAGAATATTCTCAGAATCTTGACGTACTCTTAGAATTTCCACTAAAAGTGAAGAGTAGATCCTAGTTAAGAAAAAGGCTATTACTAAAGAATCCTAGCTCCTAAGAGAGCTCCTAAGGTGAGATCTATTAAGAGTAGATGTGGTTGCTACAGCTTAGTTTTTTCCGTGGTATATTTACAGTTTTGCAACAGTAACTTTCACAATAATAAACACTTGATTTGTACAGCGTATGTAAATGTTGTTGACTGCCAGCCTATTTCAGAACAGGTACTCCCATATTGCCAGCCGTTTCTGATGATTTTTACGGATTTTCAAGACCCACAGAATATTGTGTACTATGACTATCTGAAATCCAGTTTCGTTCCCCTGTAATCCCCAGTCGAATAGAGGGAAGTTTTACTGAAATCACCAGAAAGCTGAGAAAAAAGCAGCACAACATGTGCATCTAACTGTTTTCAAACCATTCAGAGAGAAATGCTGCCACCTGCTGGCTCGATAAAATATTGCCTCAAGCCAATCCCATATATTAGATACAATAGACGTCTGGGAACGTGAAAATAGCGGGACAAACAATTGACGTGTTAACACGTCAATGGCAGACACTGAGTTAATATTGTTTCCTTAATGCCTTATACGTCTTTCAGTATTACAGCCTTTACTAATCATCAATCAATATCATCATCACCACCATATATTTTTCATAACAATAATTTCCTCTATCATGTATATTTTATATGATAATCCAATAGATATAATATAAACATCCATCCATCCATCCATCCATTTTCTACCCTTTAATCCATTTCTGGGTCAGGGGGGTGGCAGTCAGAGATGCCACCCAAGTCTCATAGCACCAGCCCCTCACTGACCCTCTGCAGGTGGTGAGTCCACAGGAGGCTGCTCTCTGAGTGTGAGCATAGCCTTGATCTTTCAGTGGGGGCTTTGGGCAAAGTGGGGTTAAGTGTCTTGCCCAAGGACACAACGACAGCAGTCATCAGTGGGAGTCAGTGGAGAAGGTGTAGAGGTGGGAATATATATATATATAAACATATATTGAATAATAAGTGCTTATGTTATACGTGATTTAAATATGATAATTGGTGCTGAGCAAGTTTTGATGGTGTGGTGTAAAAGGACAACTTACTATTTACAGCATTCAGTTTCCATTGATATACCTGACCTATCTTCTCTGACTATTATTTGCAATGACGCAGTGTTCCTAAGATTAGATTCCACAATTGAGTTTGTCCATTTTAGGGTCCTTATTTTGCCCATTATCAGCAAAAATATGTTTTCTTTAACTTTTAGGATCAACCAATAACAGCGTCTGAAATGACTCATACCTAGCAACGGGGTCGGCCACGCCTCCTCAAGATAGGAGTTTTTGTCCATTCCTTGTTCAGAGTTCTCTGAGAATGTTCTGGAATAACTTTTAAGCTAAGACTCGTAGCTATGAGTTTTTAGGTTAAGTTAGGAGCTCTCTGAGAGGACTTCAGGCATACGGCCCCAGAACTGTGCTCTGACCGGATTGGGAGCAGACAAATATAAAATATATATATCAATTAACAACATATTATAAATGAATGGTGCAGGATACTGTAGTTTACATGATATATAGACAAATCCGCAGTGAAATCATGCGGGCTGCCATCTTGCCTGTCCGCCTGCATACTGTGACGTACCAGCACCCTCTGCTGGATTTTCAATGAATGACGAGATTTACAATTTTAATTTATTTGTTCTTGTAGGTTCATACAGGATTCAGTTGTTTGACATAAATACATAGATACACATTTCCTCTTCACCCCTATAGAGACCTGAAATGGAGTGGAGGAAGTAAGGCTGATGAACTCCCACCCCATACATACACACATATTCATTCATTTTAGAAAGTGAACATTGGGTAGATGACGTCAGGTACTGGCCAAAACTTGATGATGCAGGTAATGACAGGAAAATGTCGCGCTTAAATAAGATAGTCTATGTTGACCGGGTTAGAGTCATGTTTACGTGATACTGCATGGCGTCACATTGAAACGCCTTGTAAGGTTTTCACAGGCAGTGAACTCATATACTGTATCAGCAACCATAAAGAGAGAAGATGGCAAAATTCTCAAAGTAGTTTGTGACTTTATGGCCTGTAGCTCCTCAATGACAACGCTTATTGCGACGCTTTATTGACCTTACAAGTGTCATAAATGTCTTTCAATGCCGTGAAAACTACAGGACAAAATAAAATATGCAATTAAACACAACTTCTTGTCTACATTACAAAAACGAAACTTAAAATTAGCTACCTCGTGGCCGCCTGTCATGTCGGAGGTCTTTAACTTAACTTGAAAAGCAATATGTGCGTTTCAGCTCTACACAACATATAAAACAATTAAAAACACGAATGTAAACACACAATAAAATCGTACATGTACAAATAAATACCTCATACAGTTGCTTTCTCACTGTGAAAGTGGCTCTCGCTCTGATGTTTTTGAGCACGAGAGAGCGTCTGCCTGTCTACCTGAGGGCCCCTTATAAACCCCAGTTCTCGCAGATTCTCGCGAGAACAAAATTACGAAATGAAACCGATGTATAAAAGTGTAATAACAAATACTTTCTTTTGGAGAAAAAAAAAATATTACTATTTACAAATTTACAAAACAATTCTAAACCAAATAAATAGAAAAGCAAAATACACGTTTATAAGAAACCTATATAACAACACTTACATGGCCGGCCAAGGAAAGTGTAGTAACCATACAGCAGGGCTGTGTCACGGATACATCAGGGTTCAGTTTAGCCTGAACAGACACAGCATGCACTTGGAACAGGTTTGCTTGTGACAATGTAGTCCCAGAGACAGTGGAAAATATGCAGTTACAATTTGGTATTAAGTGGTTGTGATCAAAATGTCAACAGGACTCGCAGAAGTTCCCAGAAAGTGTCGGCACGTACAGTACCTGTGTAAAACATAAAGTAAATCTAAATGTTGTGCTGATCGCTCTCATGATAGATCAGTTTGAGGACCACAGTCCTAAATCTTCACATTACTGCTCAAACTGTAGTCGTGATCTCTGTGATCCGGCCACTGGACTCCAACATCACACGTCAGCAGTGGGTTCAGTGGCTGAGTTCTGGTGTACAGCCTGAATACATCTCTTTTTATGGGGGGGGTCTAGCAGGTGTTACCTAACTGAAAAAATGAGCGGAGGATTAGTTAAACATCACAAAGAAGGATATTTAAAATAATCAATATAGATTTACATCATAACCCATATGCAACACAGAATAAGGATTTTTTTTCTTGTGAGTTGTCAATCAGGGAAATGTATCTTACACACCTGGTATTGAAGACAAATACATTGGTAATTCATTGGTTTTGAGTACAAGAATAAGAGAGTATTTAACATAATATTCTGCACTTGCTCCTATCACTATTTTTGCCTGTGGACGGGTATCTTTTTTTATCTTGTGGGATGTGAAGCCAGAACTGTCATCTCGTGACGCCAACGTAAAATGGGCACAAACATGGGCACATTGGGGCAGTCAATATGTTGTAAAGGTTTGTGAAGTTCACACACGGTTCTATTTCAGGCTTGTATTTTCACACTGTTATTAAACAGCTGAACAGGCATTTTAGAAGAAGTGACAATTCCATCGACAGCCACAGAACAAACAGCTTCATGCAGACTTCCGGGTTTTGCCGAGTTTGTCTGTACTCTGTGTGTCTCATGTGTATGGCTCCCCCTGCAGGCGTGTTGGTGTGCGTCTTTGGCATAGTTGCGGTCCAAGGAGGAATGGCTCACTGGTCCCTGGCTCTTCTCTGTGTCCTGTTGGTGGTCTGTCTCATCCTCACTGTCATCGTCTGGAGACAGCCGCAGAGCAAGGCTAAGGTGGCCTTCAAGGTAAGGCATTGTTTCAGTGTTCTGTGTTTTCCTTCATTGGTTTAAAAAAAATCATACAAAACAAGCTTCTAAAATGTCACCGAGCCACCAGTGATATGGTGAATATGAGCATTTTAGAACTGGACACAATAAAGTGGCAGGATGTTATGATTTTTAATATTGAAATTGCACCTCAAGGTTGACTAATCAGATACACTGTGCACTTTTCTGATCAATATTTGAACGTGGAGTTATTTTTAGTTAAATATACAAGAGGCTGGATGTCCAAATTATTTTTTAGCATTACGGTGATTCTCAAGCTGAGTATCCAATCAGAAAGCTGAATGAGGCTATCATTGTGGTTTCCAGTTGCTTTGGTGACGTCCAGTCTTTGGTCTCTCCCTAAACCTGAACCGCAGCACAGTGTCGCCTGTTTTCAGGTGTACCCTTAAGAAGGCCACAAGAGTGCATTCTGAGTTTGTTTTTAAATGCAAAAAATACGAGCTTGGATTTTAAAAGTACCCGAAAAAAATCGAAATGCCTCATCATTAAAACCAGCACTACATAAGTGAGCCAAATGACTGATTAGGTTCCACCATGGTCGCCCTTTGTACCCCATTGCCAGCTTAGCCAGGGTACAGGTCGTACATTTGTATACATTGTGTACTTATTACCTATTGAGGCTCGATTACCTCACTTTATTTTTATAATCTTTAGGAAAATTCAATCCATATCCATGCAGTGCGTTGGGATATACGTCCTTTTGAAGAATAAGTAGGGCTGGTTTATACTGCAGTGTAATTTTATTTTAGATCAAATCTTCGCGGAACAGAATTTGTTTCGGGACCAGATTGTGACTAATTGCAGCGAACCACTGGCCCCCACTTTCTTGAGGAAATCTACAGGTCTCTTGTTAGCACAGACAGCTGAGGTAGACGAGCATCATAACGGAGGCAAACCTGAAACTTCCCGTGTCTTCGGTACCAGTTACTGCTTTTACAGCGAAACAGCCATCCAAAAGAAAGTCCCTACAAGAACTGAGAGAGGCCAAGCATTTGAAGGACCGGCAGAGAGGCACCCGGGAAGCGGACAAGACTACTTTAGCACCGAGCATGCAATCAAATGAGGAACAAAAAATACCTGCGACATCTCTATTTGTTTTTTGACCAAAACAAGAGACGTATCCAGGTCCGTATACAACAGCACACGAGTCTATGCACACGAGCTAGGGGGGGGGGGGGGGGGGGGGGGGGGGGGGGGGGGGGGGGGGGGGGGGGGGGGGGGGGGGGGGGGGGGGGGGGGGGGGGGGGGGGGGGGGGGGGGGGGGGGGGGGGGGGGGGGGGGGGGGGGGGGGGGGGGGGGGGGGGGGGGGGGGGGGGGGGGGGGGGGGGGGGGGGGGGGGGGGGGGGGGGGGGGGGGGGGGGGGGGGGGGGGGGGGGGGGGGGGGGGGGGGGGGGGGGGGGGGGGGGGGGGGGGGGGGGGGGGGGGGGGGGGGGGGGGGGGGGGGGGGGGGGGGGGGGGGGGGGGGGGGGGGGGGGGGGGGGGGGGGGGGGGGGGGGGGGGGGGGGGGGGGGGGGGGGGGGGGGGGGGGGGGGGGGGGGGGGGGGGGGGGGGGGGGGGGGGGGGGGGGGGGGGGGGGGGGGGGGGGGGGGGGGGGGGGGGGGGGGGGGGGGGGGGGGGGGGGGGGGGGGGGGGGGGGGGGGGGGGGGGGGGGGGGGGGGGGGGGGGGGGGGGGGGGGGGGGGGGGGGGGGGGGGGGGGGGGGGGGGGGGGGGGGGGGGGGGGGGGGGGGGGGGGGGGGGGGGGGGGGGGGGGGGGGGGGGGGGGGGGGGGGGGGGGGGGGGGGGGGGGGGGGGGGGGGGGGGGGGGGGGGGGGGGGGGGGGGGGGGGGGGGGGGGGGGGGGGGGGGGGGGGGGGGGGGGGGGGGGGGGGGGGGGGGGGGGGGGGGGGGGGGGGGGGGGGGGGGGGGGGGGGGGGGGGGGGGGGGGGGGGGGGGGGGGGGGGGGGGGGGGGGGGGGGGGGGGGGGGGGGGGGGGGGGGGGGGGGGGGGGGGGGGGGGGGGGGGGGGGGGGGGGGGGGGGGGGGGGGGGGGGGGGGGGGGGGGGGGGGGGGGGGGGGGGGGGGGGGGGGGGGGGGGGGGGGGGGGGGGGGGGGGGGGGGGGGGGGGGGGGGGGGGGGGGGGGGGGGGGGGGGGGGGGGGGGGGGGGGGGGGGGGGGGGGGGGGGGGGGGGGGGGGGGGGGGGGGGGGGGGGGGGGGGGGGGGGGGGGGGGGGGGGGGGGGGGGGGGGGGGGGGGGGGGGGGGGGGGGGGGGGGGGGGGGGGGGGGGGGGGGGGGGGGGGGGGGGGGGGGGGGGGGGGGGGGGGGGGGGGGGGGGGGGGGGGGGGGGGGGGGGGGGGGGGGGGGGGGGGGGGGGGGGGGGGGGGGGGGGGGGGGGGGGGGGGGGGGGGGGGGGGGGGGGGGGGGGGGGGGGGGGGGGGGGGGGGGGGGGGGGGGGGGGGGGGGGGGGGGGGGGGGGGGGGGGGGGGGGGGGGGGGGGGGGGGGGGGGGGGGGGGGGGGGGGGGGGGGGGGGGGGGGGGGGGGGGGGGGGGGGGGGGGGGGGGGGGGGGGGGGGGGGGGGGGGGGGGGGGGGGGGGGGGGGGGGGGGGGGGGGGGGGGGGGGGGGGGGGGGGGGGGGGGGGGGGGGGGGGGGGGGGGGGGGGGGGGGGGGGGGGGGGGGGGGGGGGGGGGGGGGGGGGGGGGGGGGGGGGGGGGGGGGGGGGGGGGGGGGGGGGGGGGGGGGGGGGGGGGGGGGGGGGGGGGGGGGGGGGGGGGGGGGGGGGGGGGGGGGGGGGGGGGGGGGGGGGGGGGGGGGGGGGGGGGGGGGGGGGGGGGGGGGGGGGGGGGGGGGGGGGGGGGGGGGGGGGGGGGGGGGGGGGGGGGGGGGGGGGGGGGGGGGGGGGGGGGGGGGGGGGGGGGGGGGGGGGGGGGGGGGGGGGGGGGGGGGGGGGGGGGGGGGGGGGGGGGGGGGGGGGGGGGGGGGGGGGGGGGGGGGGGGGGGGGGGGGGGGGGGGGGGGGGGGGGGGGGGGGGGGGGGGGGGGGGGGGGGGGGGGGGGGGGGGGGGGGGGGGGGGGGGGGGGGGGGGGGGGGGGGGAGAAAGAGCGGGGGCAGCGCTCACATTTGAAAGTGCTGTTTCAGGCCCTGTTTATACTGAGACGCTGCGCAGACGTTTCCAGGCTATTAACAGAAACGACCTGGCTCCTAATGCAGATTTCTCAGCGTTCACATGAGGTTGAAAAACGATGTAGTTCTAGCGCCCGGCCAGTAGTGGGCAGAGAAACTTTACAACACTCACACGACCCCCAGCCCCGTGCCCAGCCCCCTCTCTGCAGTGTACTCACTTCCTGTGCCAGACCCTCAGGACGCACCAACATCATTCTGCATTTTAACAGCAGCTGTGAAAATGGAAACTGAACCTAGAGCTTCGCGTGGTCTCGTTTGGACGAACGAAGGAGTAGAATTATCCTCTGTGCTGTGCTCGAAGCCCACAAAGCTAGTTAGTGCGACCGCCGCCATTGTTGTTTATGTTTGTTCTCCGCTACTGCGCATGTCCAAATGTACGGAGCAGCGGAGGTGGGGGTCAGAGCAGCAGGAGGTGGGGGTCAGAGCAGCAGGAGGTGGGGGTCAGAGCAGCAGGAGGTAGGGGTACCAGAGCAGCAGGAGGTGGGGGTCAGAGCAGCAGGAGGTGGGGGTCAGAGCAGCAGGAGGTGGGGGTCAGAGCAGCAGGAGGTGGGGGTCAGAGCAGCAGGAGGTGGGGGTCAGAGCAGCAGGAGGTGGGGGTCAGAGCAGCAGGAGGTGGGGGTCAGAGCAGCAGGAGGTGGGGGTCAGAGCAGCAGGAGGTGGGGGTCAGAGCAGCAGGAGGGGGGGTCAGAGCAGCAGGAGGTGGGGGTCAGAGCAGCAGGAGGTGGGGGGTCAGAGCAGCAGCCAGAGAGAGAGACTAAAGAGAGAGAGAGAGACCAAAGAGAGAGAGAGACAGAGAGAGAGAGAGACCAGAGAGAGAGAGAGAGACCAAAGAGAGAGAGAGAGACCAAAGAGAGAGAGAGAGACAGAGAGAGAGACCAAAGAGAGAGAGAGAGACAGAGAGAGAGACCAAAGAGAGAGAGAGAGACCAAGAGAGAGAGAGAGACAGAGAGAGAGAGAGACCAGAGAGAGAGAGAGAGAGAGACCAGAGAGAGAGAGAGAAAGAGAGAGAGAGAGAGAGAGAGACAGAGAGAGAGAGAGAGACCAGAGAGAGAGAGAGACAGAGAGAGAGACCAAAGAGAGAGAGAGAGAGAGACCAGAGAGAGAGAGACCAAAGAGAGAGAGAGACCAAAGAGAGAGACAGAGAGACAGAGAGAGAGAGAGAGACCAGAGAGAGAGACCAAAGAGAGAGAGAGACAGAGAGAGAGAGAGACCAGAGAGAGAGAGAGAGACCAGAGAGAGAGAGAGACCAAAGAGAGAGAGAAAGACAGAGAGAGAGACCAAAGAGAGAGAGAGAGACAGAGAGAGACCAAAGAGAGAGAGAAAGACAGAGAGAGAGAGAGACCAGAGAGAGAGAGAGAGACCAAAGAGAGAGAGAGAGAGACCAGAGAGAGAGAGAGAGAGACCAGAGAGAGAGAGAGACCAGAGAGAGAGAGACCAGAGAGACCACAGAGAGAGAGAGACCAGAGAGAGAGAGACCAGAGAGAGAGAGAGACCACAGAGAGAGAGAGACCACAGAGACCAGAGAGAGAGAGAGACCAGAGAGACCACAGAGAGAGAGAGACCAGAGAGAGAGAGAGAGAGACCAGAGAGACCACAGAGAGAGAGACCAGAGAGACCACAGAGAGAGAGAGACCACAGAGAGAGAGACCAGAGAGACCAGAGAGAGACCAGAGAGAGAGACCAGAGAGAGACCAGAGAGAGACCAGAGAGAGACCAGAGAGAGAGACCAGAGAGAGAGACCAGAGAGAGACCAGAGAGAGAGACCAGAGAGAGACCAGAGAGAGACCAGAGAGAGACCAGAGAGAGACCAGAGAGAGAGACCAGAGAGAGAGACCAGAGAGAGACCAGAGAGAGAGACCAGAGAGAGACCAGAGAGAGACCAGAGAGAGACCAGAGAGAGACCAGAGAGAGACCAGAGAGAGACCAGAGAGAGACCAGAGAGAGAGACCAGAGAGAGACCAGAGAGAGACCAGAGAGAGAGACCAGAGAGAGAGACCAGAGAGAGACCAGAGAGAGAGACCAGAGAGAGACCAGAGAGAGACCAGAGAGAGACCAGAGAGAGACCAGAGAGAGACCAGAGAGAGACCAGAGAGAGAGACCAGAGAGAGAGACCAGAGAGAGACCAGAGAGAGAGACCAGAGAGAGACCAGAGAGAGACCAGAGAGAGACCAGAGAGAGAGACCAGAGAGAGAGACCAGAGAGAGACCAGAGAGAGGGACCAGAGAGAGACCAGAGAGAGACCAGAGAGAGACCAGAGAGAGACCAGAGAGAGACCAGAGAGAGACCAGAGAGAGAGACCAGAGAGAGACCACTCAGATCTCTGTCCGTGACATCTTCTTCTTCTTCTTCTATCCAGTCTTTGCCAAAGATGGTGGCCTGCCTCCAAACGTGGCTATAACCACGGTGACGATCCACGTCCTGGACCAGAACGACCACGCTCCGGTGTTTGAACGCCTCTTCTACAGAATGGAGGTCCCTGAGGGCACGGCCCCCCAGGCCCTGTGCACGCTGAGGGCCCAGGACCAGGACTCAGGGCCCCACGGAGACCTCCGCTACAGGATCAATGGTGAGGGGCCTTTCTGCAGGAGAGGAAACTAGAACTAGTATTAGTATTAGTACTAGTATTACTACTAATAATCCTACGAAAAATTACATTCAATCATTACAATCAGGAGTCAGTCATCAAGAGTCATCAGGAGTCAGTCATCAAGAGTCATCAGGAGTCAGTCATCAGGAGTCATCAGGAGTCAGTCATCAGGAGTCATCAGGAGTCAGTCATCAGGAGTCATCAGGAGTCAGTCATCAGGAGTCATCAGGAGTCAGTCATCAGGAGTTATCAGGAGTCAGTCATCAGGAGTTATCAGGAGTCAGTCATCAGGAGTCAGTCATCAGGAGGTAGTCATCAGGAGTCAGTCATCAGGAGTCAGTCATCAGGAGGTAGTCATCAGGAGTCATCAGGAGTCAGTCATCAGGAGTCAGTCATCAGGAGGTAGTCATCAGGAGTCAGTCATCAGGAGTCAGTCATCAGGAGGTAGTCATCAGGAGTCATCAGGAGTCAGTCATCAGGAGTCAGTCATCAGGAGTTATCAGGAGTCAGTCATCAGGAGTCAGTCATCAGGAGTTATCAGGAGTCAGTCATCAGGAGTCAGTCATCAGGAGGTAGTCATCAGGAGTCAGTCATCAGGAGTCAGTCATCAGGAGGTAGTCATCAGGAGTCATCAGGAGTCAGTCATCAGGAGTCAGTCATTAGGAGTTATCAGGAGTCAGTCATCAGGAGTCAGTCATCAGGAGTCAGTCATCAGGAGTCATCAGGAGTCAGTCATCAGGAGTCAGTCATCAGGAGTTATCAGGAGTCAGTCATCAGGAGTCATCAGGAGTCATCAGGAGTCAGTCATCAGGAGTCCGTCATCAGGAGTCATCAGGAGTTATCAGGAGTCAGTCATCAGGAGTCAGTCATCAGGAGTCAGTCATCAGGAGGTAGTCATCAGGAGTCATCAGGAGTCAGTCATCAGGAGTCAGTCATCAGGAGTTATCAGGAGTCAGTCATCAGGAGTCATCAGGAGTCATCAGGAGTCAGTCATCAGGAGTCCGTCATCAGGAGTCATCAGGAGTCAGTCATCAGGAGTCATCAGGAGTCATCAGGAGTCAGTCACCAGGAGTCAGTCACCAGGAGTCAGTCATCAGGAGTCATCAGGAGTCAGTCATCAGGAGTCCGTCATCAGGAGTCATCAGGAGTCATCAGGAGTCAGTCATCAGGAGTCATCAGGAGTCAGTCACCAGGAGTCATCAGGAGTCAGTCATCAGGAGTCATCAGGAGTCAGTCACCAGGAGTCATCAGGAGTCAGTCATCAGGAGTCAGTCATCAGGAGTCAGTCATCAGGAGTCAGTCAACAGGAGTCAGTCAACAGGAGTCAGTCAACAGGAGTCAGTCATCAGGAGTCATCAGGAGTCAGTCATCAGGAGTCATCAGGAGTTATCAGGAGTCAGTCATCAGGAGTCCGTCATGAGGAGTCAAATAGGGTTAATATTCTCCCATTTTTGTCCTTTCAGCCGGAGACCGATCCGGAGACTTCCAGCTGGACCCTGTCTCCGGGGTCCTGTCCACGTCTCGTCCCCTGGATCGCGAACGCAAACCCGCCTACGCCCTGACAGTCTCTGCGTCAGACCGTGGCGCCCCGCCCCTCAGCTCCACCGTTACCGTGGAGATCACCGTCCTGGACATCAATGACCACAGCCCCCAGTTCGAGAGCGCCTCCTACACCGCGGACATCTCCGAGGACGTGCCCATCGGTTCTCTGGTCGTGGACGTCAGGGCGAGCGACCTCGACGAAGGCGCTAACGGACAAATCATGTACTTTCTCACCCCGGGATCGAAGAGCGTGTTTATCATTGACCAGAACACCGGCCGCATCATCACCACGACGTCACTGGATCGCGAGAAAGTCTCTTTGTACACTTTCGACGTCTGCGCCATCGACTCTTCGCCGGCGCATCCGCGAAACTCCACCGCGAGAGTCACGGTTTACATCCAAGACGTCAACGACAACGCGCCCTACTTCGTCCAAGACCCGCTCATTCTGAACGTATCCGTGGACGCCGTGTCCGACCGCCGCGTTCTGGCCACGATGAAAGCAGAAGATAAGGATTTTGGCGCCAACGGTTCAGTGTTTTACCGTTTCGCCAATCCGGTCCGCGGCTTCACCATCAACTCTCTGACGGGTGACATCCAGGCCACGGAGAGGCTGCGGGGGCTGACGCAGAGCCAGAGGACGCTGATGGTCCAGGCCGTGGACCAGGGGAACCCGCCTCAGTCCTCTCTGGGCGTGGTCGTGGTCTACGTGCGAGAACTGGACTACACCGGGGTCAGGTTCTCAACTAACGCCCGAGACGTCAGTCTGCAGGAGAACGCCGCTCCAGGTATTAACCCTCTAAGCACATGGGTCATTTTGGGGAACTTTCCTCGCCTGGTTTTCTTTGTGTATAATGGTTCATAAAACAGTCATCTTTTGATGCAGAGTCAAGCAGTATACTTTGTTTTTTTCAGTACAACCTGGGGTTTTAGAATATTCATATTGTAAAGCTGTCATATGAATTATATAAAACTTATGGAGTCATGAAGACAAAGAAAAAAATCAAACGGAAAATCAATTTAACAAAAATGTATTGAAAAAACACAATGAAATGCTATAAACAACTTTTTACACTGCATAGAAATGTTATTTAGGGTCATGGGGATAACGGGGAAAAAAAATGAATCTCTAACTATTATACTTTTTACAAAATTCCACTATAAAAGCAAAAAACTCTGTACTCCTGATGCCCTTCCTGAAGCAGTTTGTCTATAATGCTGGGGTTGCTTCTGTAGCTTCTGTAGCACAGCTGTAAAAAACGTAAAACATAAGAAACTAAGAAAAAAAAAAAAATCTAATACATGTATTTATATACATCATATACTCATAATGTCATTTTAATGTATTTATTATCGTCTTTATCAATAATGCGCACTCTTCAGCCGGTTATTGCAATCGCAGCTGTAGTTTCAACTGTGGGAGAACAAGTACAGACAGAGGAGTGAGACATCTCACTCTCTGACGATCTTTGGCAGTCCCAGTGTGTTTGTATCTCACAGCTGTTTGTACCTCACGGGTCACCGCTGTAAGGTAATAAAAAGATCCGATTGGACACGGACTTTCAGACAAGCGTAGTTTATCCTCCGTGCATCGCCCTGTATACGTACTTCACAGAGGAAAAAAAAGTAAGTTGCTACGTTTTACCGTTCGCGAGTAAATTTATCATTTGTAAAACATGTGCGCAGGTATCGTCGACGATACAGATGGGTTCATAGGGTTAACCAGGTTTTATGAATGAGTTCATGTGTTCATTCATGTGGGCATCCATGTGTTCATTAACCTGTTTATTCATGTGTTCATCCCCTCAGGGACAGTGGTGACACAGACAGAGGCGCGTCTCTCAGACGGATCACAGAACGGCATCAGCTACAGCCTGTTCAGCGGCAACCGGAGGAAATCCTTTGGAATCAACTCTATCACAGGTACATCTCCTTTGGATCAACACTATCACAGGTACATCTCCTTTGGATCAACACTATCACAGGTACATCTCCTTTTGATCAACGCCTATCACAGGTACATCTCCTTTGGATCAACACTATCACAGGTACATCTCCTTTTGATCAACGCCTATCACAGGTACATCTCCTTTGGATCAACACTATCACAGGTACATCTCCTTTGGATCCACACTATCACAGGTACATCTCCTTTGGATCCACACTATCACAGGTACATCTCCTTTGGATCAACACTATCACAGGTACATCTCCTTTTGATCAACGCCTATCACAGGTACATCTCCTTTGGATCAACACTATCACAGGTACATCTCCTTTTGATCAACGCCTATCACAGGTACATCTCCTTTGGATCAACACTATCACAGGTACATCTCCTTTGGATCAACACTATCACAGGTACATCTCCTTTTGATCAACGCCTATCACAGGTACATCTCCTTTGGATCCACACTATCACAGGTACATCTCCTTTTGATCCACACTATCACAGGTACATCTCCTTTGGATCATCACTATCACAGGTACATCTCCTTTTGATCAACGCCTATCACAGGTACATCTCCTTTGGATCCACACTATCACAGGTACATCTCCTTTTGATCACACTATCACAGGTACATCTCCTTTTGGATCACACTATCACAGGTACATCTCCTTTTGATCAACACTATCACAGGTACATCTCCTTTGGATCAACACTATCACAGGTACATCTCCTTTGGATCACACACTATCACAGGTACATCTCCTTTGGATCACTATCACACATCACTCTTGGATCCACACTATCACAGGTACATCTCCTTTGGATCCACACTATCACAGGTACATCTCCTTTGGATCCACACTATCACAGGTACATCTCCTTTGGATCAACACTATCACAGGTACATCTCCTTTGGATCCACACTATCACAGGTACATCTCCTTTGGATCCACACTATCACAGGTACATCTCCTTTGGATCAACACTATCACAGGTACATCTCCTTTGGATCCACACTATCACAGGTACATCTCCTTTTGATCAACGCCTATCACAGGTACATCTCCTTTGGATCCACACTATCACAGGTACATCTCCTTTTGATCAACGCCTATCACAGGTACATCTCCTTTGGATCCACACTATCACAGGTACATCTCCTTTTGATCAACGCCTATCACAGGTACATCTCCTTTGGATCCACACTATCACAGGTACATCTCCTTTTGATCAACGCCTATCACAGGTACATCTCCTTTGGATCCACACTATCACAGGTACATCTCCTTTGATCCACACTATCACAGGTACATCTCCTTTGGATCCACACTATCACAGGTACATCTCCTTTGGATCCACACTATCACAGGTACATCTCCTTTGGATCAACACTATCACAGGTACATCTCCTTTGGATCCACACTATCACAGGTACATCTCCTTTGGATCAACGCACTATCACAGGTACATCTCCTTTGGATCACACTATCACAGGTACATCTCCTTTTGATCAACGCCTATCACAGGTACATCTCCTTTGGATCCACACTATCACAGGTACATCTCCTTTGGATCAACACTATCACAGGTACATCTCCTTTGGATCCACACTATCACAGGTACATCTCCTTTGGATCCACACTATCACAGGTACATCTCCTTTGGATCCACACTATCACAGGTACATCTCCTTTGGATCACACTATCACAGGTACATCTCCAGTATCACATCACAGTACATCTCCTTTGGATCCACACTATCACAGGTACATCTCCTTTGGATCAACACTATCACAGGTACATCTCCTTTGGATCCACACTATCACAGGTACATCTCCTTTTGATCAACGCCTATCACAGGTACATCTCCTTTGGATCAACACTATCACAGGTACATCTCCTTTGGATCCACACTATCACAGGTACATCTCCTTTGGATCCACACTATCACAGGTACATCTCCTTTGGATCAACACTATCACAGGTACATCTCCTTTGGATCCACACTATCACAGGTACATCTCCTTTGGATCCACACTATCACAGGTACATCTCCTTTTGATCACGCCTATCACAGGTACATCTCCTTTGGATCCACACTATCACAGGTACATCTCCTTTGGATCCACACTATCACAGGTACATCTCCTTTGGATCACACTATCACAGGTACATCTCCTTTTGATCAACGCCTATCACAGGTACATCTCCTTTGGATCCACACTATCACAGGTACATCTCCTTTGGATCAACACTATCACAGGTACATCTCCTTTGGATCAACACTATCACAGGTACATCTCCTTTGGATCATCACTATCACAGGTACATCTCCTTTGGATCAACACTATCACAGGTACATCTCCTTTGGATCCACACTATCACAGGTACATCTCCTTTTGATCAACGCCTATCACAGGTACATCTCCTTTGGATCAACACTATCACAGGTACATCTCCTTTGGATCCACACTATCACAGGTACATCTCCTTTGGATCCACACTATCACAGGTACATCTCCTTTTGATCAACGCCTATCACAGGTACATCTCCTTTGGATCAAAACTATCACAGGTACATCTCCTTTGGATCCACACTATCACAGGTACATCTCCTTTGGATCAAAACTATCACAGGTACATCTCCTTTGGATCCACACTATCACAGGTACATCTCCTTTGGATCCACACTATCACAGGTACATCTCCTTTTGATCAACACCAGGGCTGGACTGACCATCGGGCGTACCGGGCAATGCCAGAAGGGCCGATGCCCATATTTGGGCCGGTCTGTCTGCCTCATACAAAAACATGTTTGTGAAAAGTGTAAATCCGTTGAGAATTGTTCGAGGGGGCGCGAGTGTCCGCGGGGCACCATGTATCCAAGACCATAAACGCGCACAGGACCATGCGTGTCTTAGCGTACTGTAGTCTGTGGACCCAATAAATACACCGCTTCAGTAAACAGTCCGCGTCTCCCCTCTCCTCTCGAAGCGCGACTAAATTAAAGCTCGGGTACCTAAATTTTCCATTGCATCAAAAGTTCATGTTTGAGCCCAAAAGTAAAATGTTGTGAACAAATCAAACAGATTTAGAGCCAGCTAATGGCTGACATTATGCATTTCAGACTTTTTTTTGACCAATTCTCATCCCTGTAACAAACAATAGTGTCTGTGTCCACCTCCCTCACTCTGAGACATGTTTATTACTCTCTTTAATGTAGACTATTGCGTTTTATTTTATTGTTGAAACTGCAGACATCCTGATCCTCTACAGTATTTGCTTCCACATACTGTATAAACCAGGGGTCAACCTTTAGTGCTCCTAAAGTGGCTCCTGGAGCCTTTTAAAAAATGTCTGAAAATGGAGTGGGAGGGCTATATTTTATTTCTAGTTTGAATGTGGTTTCTGTAGGAGGAAAAACATTCTTGATGTTTTTAAATGCTGTGCATAAGTATTATTCAATTTCAAAATGTCTGTCTACGTAGTGTGTCATATCCGGTGACGCGGCCCCGTGCCAGGCGGCGGCTGAGGTAAACAAACCGGCGTGTGTGCATCATAGACTGCGCATGGATCCCAAAGATAAAGAGAGAAAGAGTCGATAAGACTGGACTAAGAATCAGAATGAACTTTTGCTTTCAGTCAATAAGGAAAGACTGCCTCGTGTTTGTAACGAGAAGTTTTGTTGCAACACGAGGAACCATGAAGCTTAAAACACTGTTCACTGAAGGATTCATTCATCGCAAATTCAAAGCACCTATTTTCAGACTTCAAAAACCTTCGCAAAGACGGTGAAAGAAAAGGCCATTAAGGACATTCAGCTCCAGAAAACTTCAGCCTGTGATGGATATGAACAGACAGTGATGCAGGTGAACTCTGAGTCAAAAAGCAGATTTATTTACTGTATTTCTACAATTGCATGAAGGCAAAAAAATGGAAGTTAAAGTTAAAGCAGAGTTGTCACGTGGTGCGTCATTCTCTCCAGGACACACTGCAGTGAAAATACACATTTGATAATCATGAATGCTTATACTGTGTATTTGTAGCTAATATAGCTAATACAGCTGCAGCCTGTGTTACCTTCATATAAGCCTTTTACAAGGCTCCAGACACATGTTGTTTTTAGTTTTTTTGTCAAATATGGCTCTTTGAACCTTTAGAGTTGCCAACTGGTATACCCAAACTTGTATAAAACATGAAAAAACATGCCTGGGCCGCCAAGAAGGCAAAAATGCCCGGGCCGTTTTTTTTGTCCCAGTCCAGCCCTGATCAACACTATCACAGGTACATCTCCTTTGGATCCACACTATCACAGGTACATCTCCTTTGGATCATCACTATCACAGGTACATCTCCTTTGGATCAACGCCTATCACAGGTACATCTCCTTTGGATCATCACTATCACAGGTACATCTCCTTTGGATCAACACTATCACAGGTACATCTCCTTTGGATCCACACTATCACAGGTACATCTCCTTTGGATCAACACTATCACAGGTACATCTCCTTTGGATCAACACTATCACAGGTACATCTCCTTTGGATCCACACTATCACAGGTACATCTCCTTTGGATCCACACTATCACAGGTACATCTCCTTTGGATCAACACTATCACAGGTACATCTCCTTTGGATCAACACTATCACAGGTACATCTCCTTTGGATCCACACTATCACAGGTACATCTCCTTTGGATCCACACTATCACAGGTACATCTCCTTTGGATCAACACTATCACAGGTACATCTCCTTTGGATCCACACTATCACAGGTACATCTCCTTTGGATCCACACTATCACAGGTACATCTCCTTTGGATCAACACTATCACAGGTACATCTCCTTTGGATCAACACTATCACAGGTACATCTCCTTTGGATCAACACTATCACAGGTACATCTCCTTTGGATGAACACTATCACAGGTACATCTCCTTTGGATGAACACTATCACAGGTACATCTCCTTTGGATCAACACTATCACAGGTACATCTCCTTTGGATGAACACTATCACAGGTACATCTCCTTTGGATGAACACTATCACAGGTACATCTCCTTTGGATCATCACTATCACAGGTACATCTCCTTTGGATCAACACTATCACAGGTACATCTCCTTTGGATCATCACTATCACAGGTACATCTCCTTTGGATCAACACTATCACAGGTACATCTCCTTTTGATCAACGCCTATCACAGGTACATCTCCTTTGGATCATCACTATCACAGGTACATCTCCTTTGGATCAACACTATCACAGGTACATCTCCTTTGGATCCACACTATCACAGGTACATCTCCTTTGGATCAACACTATCACAGGTACATCTCCTTTGGATCAACACTATCACAGGTACATCTCCTTTGGATCAACACTATCACAGGTACATCTCCTTTGGATGAACACTATCACAGGTACATCTCCTTTGGATGAACACTATCACAGGTACATCTCCTTTGGATCAACACTATCACAGGTACATCTCCTTTGGATCAACACTATCACAGGTACATCTCCTTTGGATCAACACTATCACAGGTACATCTCCTTTGGATGAACACTATCACAGGTACATCTCCTTTGGATGAACACTATCACAGGTACATCTCCTTTGGATCATCACTATCACAGGTACATCTCCTTTGGATCATCACTATCACAGGTACATCTCCTTTGGATGAACACTATCACAGGTACATCTCCTTTGGATCAACACTATCACAGGTACATCTCCTTTGGATGAACACTATCACAGGTACATCTCCTTTGGATCAACACTATCACAGGTACATCTCCTTTGGATGAACACTATCACAGGTACATCTCCTTTGGATCATCACTATCACAGGTACATCTCCTTTGGATCATCACTATCACAGGTACATCTCCTTTGGATGAACACTATCACAGGTACATCTCCTTTGGATCAACACTATCACAGGTACATCTCCTTTGGATGAACACTATCACAGGTACATCTCCTTTGGATCAACACTATCACAGGTACATCTCCTTTGGATGAACACTATCACAGGTACATCTCCTTTGGATGAACACTATCACAGGTACATCTCCTTTGGATCATCACTATCACAGGTACATCTCCTTTGGATCATCACTATCACAGGTACATCTCCTTTGGATCATCACTATCACAGGTACATCTCCTTTGGATCAACACTATCACAGGTACATCTCCTTTTGATCAACGCCTATCACAGGTACATCTCCTTTGGATCATCACTATCACAGGTACATCTCCTTTTGATCCACACTATCACAGGTACATCTCCTTTGGAGGTCTTCAGTGTGTTCTGTTCGTTGTACAGTCTGACATGTGTATATTGTATCAGTGTGTGTTAGTCCTGACTGTTCGTTGTACAGTCTGACATGTGTATATTGTATCAGTGTGTGTTAGTCCTGACTGTTCGTTGTACAGTCTGACATGTGTATATTGTATCAGTGTGTGTTAGTCCTGACTGTTCGTTGTACAGTCTGACATGTGTATATTGTATCAGTGTGTGTTAGTCCTGACTGTTCGTTGTACAGTCTGACATGTGTATATTGTATCAGTGTGTGTTAGTCCTGACTGTTCGTTGTACAGTCTGACATGTGTATATTGTATCAGTGTGTGTTAGTCCTGACTGTTCGTTGTACAGTCTGACATGTCGTGAAGTTGGGTTAGGGTTACTTTAAATGTGACTGTTTTTGTCCGTTGTGTCTGAGACGATAGAAGTCTGTCCACATTGGTCCACACGGGTCCACATGAGTCCACATTGGGTCACACGGGTCCACATTGGTCCACATTGGTCCACACTGGTCCACACTGGTCCACATGAGTCCACATTTATCCACATTAGTCAGCATTGGTCCACATTGATCCACATTGGTCCACATTGGTCCACATAAGTCCACATGAGTCTACATTGGTCCATGTTGGTCCACATAAGTCCACATTGGTCCACTTGAGTCAACATTGGTCCACACTGGTCCACATGAGTCAACATTGGTCCACTTGAGTCCGCATTGGTCCACATTGGTCCACTTGAGTACACATTGGTCCACTTGAGTCCACATTGGTTCACATTGGTCCACATTGGTCAACATGAGTCCACATGAATCAACATTGGTCCAGGTTAGTCTACATTGGCCCAGATTAGTCCACATTGGTCCACATTGGTCCACATTAGTCCACATTAGTCCACACTAGTCCACATTAGTCCACATTGGTCCACATTAGTCCACATTGGTCCACATTGGTCCACATTAGTCCACATTGGTCCACATCAGTCCACATTGGTCCACATTTTCACCGTGTTTGTGTTAAAATCGTGTTTATATAAATGGTATTTATACACATGGTATTTATACACATGGCGTTTTTACACATGGCGTTTTTACACATGGTGTTTATACACATGGTGTTCATACATATGGTGTACCCAGGTGAGGTCCGGGTGCAGAGGTCCGAGGGCCTGGACTTTGAGGACAGCCCTAGACTCCGCCTGGTGGTGAAGGCAGAGACTGCAGCCTCCAGCGCCTTCACCGCCGTGAACCTGATCCTGCAGGACGTCAACGACAACACGCCGCGCTTCCACCTCCAGAACTATGTGGCCCTCATCCACGAAGCACAGGGACACGCCTCCCCCATCATCCAGGTGAGCACAGGGCCACGCCTCCCCCATCATCCAGGTGAGCACAGGGACACGCCTCGCCCATCATCCACGAAGCACAGGGACACGCCTCCCCCATCATCCAGGTGAGCACAGGGACACGCCTCCCCCATCATCCAGGTGAGCACAGGGACACGCCTCCCCCATCATCCAGGTGAGCACAGGGCCACGCCTCCCCCATCATCCATGTGAGCACAGGGCCACGCCTCCCCCATCATCCAGGTGAGCACAGGGCCACACCTCCCCCATCATCCAGGTGAGCACAGGGCCACGCCTCCCCCATCATCCAGGTGAGCACAGGGCCACGCCTCCCCCATCATCCAGGTGAGCACAGGGACACGCCTCCCCCATCATCCACGAAGCACAGGGACACGCCTCCCCCATCATCCAGGTGAGCACAGGGACACGCCTCCCCCATCATCCAGGTGAGCACAGGGCCACCCCTCCCCCATCATCCAGGTGAGCACAGGGCCACGCCTCCCCCATCATCCAGGTGAGCACAGGGCCACGCCTCCCCCATCATCCAGGTGAGCACAGGGCCACGCCTCCCCCCATCATCCAGGTGAGCACAGGGCCACGCCTCCCCCATCATCCAGGTGAGCACAGGGCCACGCCTCCCCCATCATGCAGGTGAGCACAGGGCCACCCCTCCCCCATCATCCAGGTGAGCACAGGGCCACCCCTCCCCCATCATCCAGGTGAGCACAGGGCCACGCCTCCCCCATCATCCAGGTGAGCACAGGGCCACCCCTCCCCCATCATCCAGGTGAGCACAGGGCCACGCCTCCCCCATCATCCATGTGAGCACAGGGCCACCCCTCCCCCATCATCCAGGTGAGCACAGGGCCACGCCTCCCCCATCATCCAGGTGAGCACAGGGCCACGCCTCCCCCATCATCCAGGTGAGCACAGGGCCACGCCTCCCCCATCATCCAGGTGAGCACAGGGCCACCCCTCCCCCATCATCCAGGTGAGCACAGGGCCACGCCTCCCCCATCATCCAGGTGAGCACAGGGCCACGCCTCCCCCATCATCCAGGTGAGCACAGGGCCACGCCTCCCCCATCATCCAGGTGAGCACAGGGCCACGTCTCCCCCATCATCCAGGTGAGCACAGGGCCACGCCTCCCCCATCATCCAGGTGAGCACAGGGCCACGCCTCCCCCATCATGCAGGTGAGCACAGGGCCATGCCTCCCCCATCATGCAGGTGAGCACAGGGCCACGCCTCCCCCATCATCCAGGTGAGCACAGGGCCACGCCTCCCCCATCATCCAGGTGAGCACAGGGCCACGCCTCCCCATCATGCAGGTGAGCACAGGGCCACGCCTCCCCCATCATCCAGGTGAGCACAGGGCCACGCCTCCCCCATCATCCAGGTGAGCACAGGGCCACGCCTCCCCCATCATCCAGGTGAGCACAGGGCCACGCCTCCCCCATCATCCAGGTGAGCACAGGGCAACGCCTCCCCCATCATCCAGGTGAGCACAGGGCCACGCCTCCCCCATCATGCAGGTGAGCACAGGGCCACCCCTCCCCCATCATCCAGGTGAGCACAGGGCCACCCCTCCCCCATCATCCAGGTGAGCACAGGGCCACGCCTCCCCCATCATCCAGGTGAGCACAGGGACACGCCTCCCCCTCATCCACGAAGCACAGGGACACGCCTCCCCCATCATCCAGGTGAGCACAGGGACACGCCTCCCCCATCATCCAGGTGAGCACAGGGCCACCCCTCCCCCATCATCCAGGTGAGCACAGGGCCACGCCTCCCCCATCATCCAGGTGAGCACAGGGCCACGCCTCCCCCATCATCCAGGTGAGCACAGGGCCACGCCTCCCCCATCATCCAGGTGAGCACAGGGCCACGCCTCCCCCATCATCCAGGTGAGCACAGGGCCACGCCTCCCCCATCATGCAGGTGAGCACAGGGCCACCCCTCCCCCATCATCCAGGTGAGCACAGGGCCACCCCCTCCCCCATCATCCAGGTGAGCACAGGGCCACGCCTCCCCCATCATCCAGGTGAGCACAGGGCCACCCCTCCCCCATCATCCAGGTGAGAGCACAGGGCCACGCCTCCCCCATCATCCATGTGAGCACAGGGCCACCCCTCCCCCATCATCCAGGTGAGCACAGGGCCACGCCTCCCCCATCATCCAGGTGAGCACAGGGCCACGCCTCCCCCATCATCCAGGTGAGCACAGGGCCACGCCTCCCCCATCATCCAGGTGAGCACAGGGCCACCCCTCCCCCATCATCCAGGTGAGCACAGGGCCACGCCTCCCCCATCATCCAGGTGAGCACAGGGCCACGCCTCCCCCATCATCCAGGTGAGCACAGGGCCACGCCTCCCCCATCATCCAGGTGAGCACAGGGCCACGTCTCCCCCATCATCCAGGTGAGCACAGGGCCACGCCTCCCCCATCATCCAGGTGAGCACAGGGCCACGCCTCCCCCATCATGCAGGTGAGCACAGGGCCATGCCTCCCCCATCATGCAGGTGAGCACAGGGCCACGCCTCCCCCATCATGCAGGTGAGCACAGGGCCACGCCTCCCCATCATGCAGGTGAGCACAGGGCCACGCCTCCCCCATCATCCAGGTGAGCACAGGGCCACGCCTCCCCCATCATCCAGGTGAGCACAGGGCCACGTCTCCCTCATCATCCAGGTGAGCACAGGGCCACGCCTCCCCCATCATCCAGGTGAGCACAGGGCCACGCCTCCCCCATCATCCAGGTGAGCACAGGGCCACGCCTCCCCCATCATCCACGTGAGCACAGGGCCACCCCTCCCCCATCATCCATGTGAGCACAGGGCCACCCCTCCCCCATCATCCAGGTGAGCACAGGGACACCCCTCCCCCATCATCCAGGTGAGCACAGGGCCACACCTCCCCCATCATCCATGTGGAGCACAGGGCCACCCCTCCCCCATCATGCAGGTGAGCACAGGGCCACGCCTCCCCCATCATCCAGGTGAGCACAGGGCCACGCCTCCCCATCATGCAGGTGAGCACAGGGCCACGCCTCCCCCATCATCCAGGTGAGCACAGGGCCACGCCTCCCCCATCATCCAGGTGAGCACAGGGCCACGTCTCCCTCATCATCCAGGTGAGCACAGGGCCACGCCTCCCCCATCATCCAGGTGAGCACAGGGCCACGCCTCCCCCATCATCCAGGTGAGCACAGGGCCACGCCTCCCCCATCATCCACGTGAGCACAGGGCCACCCCTCCCCCATCATCCATGTGAGCACAGGGCCACCCCTCCCCCATCATCCAGGTGAGCACAGGGACACCCCTCCCCCATCATCCAGGTGAGCACAGGGCCACGCCACCTCCCCCCATCATCCAGGTGAGCACAGGGCCACCCCTCCCCCATCATCCAGGTGAGCACAGGGCCACGCCTCCCCCATCATCCAGGTGAGCACAGGGCCACGCCTCCCCCATCTTCCAGGTGAGCACAGGGCCACGCCTCCCCCATCATCCAGGTGAGCACAGGGCCACGCCTCCCCCATCATCCAGGTGAGCACAGGGCCACGCCTCCCCCATCATCCAGGTGAGCACAGGGCCACCCCTCCCCCATCATCCAGGTGAGCACAGGGCCACGCCTCCCCCATCATCCAGGAGAGCACAGGGCCACGCCTCCCCCATCATCCAGGTGAGCACAGGGCCACGCCTCCCCCATCATCCAGGTGAGCACAGGGCCACGTCTCCCCCATCATCCAGGTGAGCACAGGGCCACGCCTCCCCCATCATCCAGGTGAGCACAGGGCCACGCCTCCCCCATCATGCAGGTGAGCACAGGGCCATGCCTCTCCCATCATGCAGGTGAGCACAGGGCCACGCCTCCCCCATCATGCAGGTGAGCACAGGGCCACGCCTCCCCCATCATGCAGGTGAGCACAGGGCCACGCCTCCCCATCATGCAGGTGAGCACAGGGCCACGCCTCCCCCATCATCCAGGTGAGCACAGGGCCACGTCTCCCTCATCATCCAGGTGAGCACAGGGCCACGCCTCCCCCATCATCCACGTGAGCACAGGGCCACCCCTCCCCCATCATCCAGGTGAGCACAGGGCCACGCCTCCCCCATCATCCACGTGAGCACAGGGCCACCCCTCCCCCATCATCCATGTGAGCACAGGGCCACGTCTCCCCCATCATCCAGGTGAGCACAGGGCCACGCCTCCCCCATCATCCAGGTGAGCACAGGGCCACACCTCCCCCATCATCCAGGTGAGCACAGGGCCATGCCTCCCCCATCATCCAGGTGAGCACAGGGCCACGCCTCCCCCATCATCCAGGTGAGCACAGGGCCACGCCTCCCCCATCATCCAGGTGAGCACAGGGCCACGTCTCCCCCATCATCCAGGTGAGCACAGGGCCACGCCTCCCCCATCATCCAGGTGAGCACAGGGCCATGCCTCCCCCATCATGCAGGTGAGCACAGGGCCACGCCTCCCCCATCATCCAGGTGAGCACAGGGCCACGCCTCCCCCATCATGCAGGTGAGCACAGGGCCACGACTCCCCCATCATCCAGGTGAGCACAGGGCCACGTCTCCCTCATCATCCAGGTGAGCACAGGGCCACCCCTCCCCCATCATCCAGGTGAGCACAGGGCCACGCCTCCCCCATCATCCACGTGAGCACAGGGCCACGCCTCCCCCATCATCCAGGTGAGCACAGGGCCACCCCTCCCCCATCATCCAGGTGAGCACAGGGCCACGTCTCCCCCATCATCCAGGTGAGCACAGGGCCACGCCTCCCCCATCATCCAGGTGAGCACAGGGCCACCCCTCCCCCATCATCCAGGTGAGCACAGGGCCACGACTCCCCCATCATCCAGGTGAGCACAGGGCCACACCTCCCCCATCATCCAGGTGAGCACAGGGCCACGCCTCCCCCATCATCCAGGTGAGCACAGGGCCACGCCTCCCCCATCATCCAGGTGAGCACAGGGCCACGCCTCCCCCATCATCCAGGTGAGCACAGGGCCACGCCTCCCCCATCATGCAGGTGAGCACAGGGCCACGCCTCCCCCATCATGCAGGTGAGCACAGGGCCACGCCTCCCCCATCATGCAGGTGAGCACAGGGCCACGCCTCCCCCATCATGCAGGTGAGCACAGGGCCACGCCTCCCCCATCATCCAGGTGAGCACAGGGCCATGCCTCCCCCATCATGCAGGTGAGCACAGGGCCACGCCTCCCCCATCATCCAGGTGAGCACAGGGCCACGTCTCCCCCATCATCCAGGTGAGCACAGGGCCACGCCTCCCCCATCATCCAGGTGAGCACAGGGCCACGCCTCCCCCATCATCCAGGTGAGCACAGGGCCACGCCTCCCCCATCATCCAGGTGAGCACAGGGCCACGCCTCCCCCATCATCCAGGTGAGCACAGGGCCACGCCTCCCCCATCATGCAGGTGAGCACAGGGCCACGCCTCCCCCATCATGCAGGTGAGCACAGGGCCACGCCTCCCCCATCATCCAGGTGAGCACAGGGCCACGCCTCCCCCATCATCCAGGTGAGCACAGGGCCACGCCTCCCCCATCATGCAGGTGAGCACAGGGCCACGCCTCCCCCATCATCCAGGTGAGCACAGGGCCACGCCTCCCCCATCATCCAGGTGAGCACAGGGCCACGCCTCCCCCATCATCCAGGTGAGCACAGGGCCACGCCTCCCCCATCATGCAGGTGAGCACAGGGCCACGCCTCCCCCATCATCCAGGTGAGCACAGGGCCACGCCTCCCCCATCATGCAGGTGAGCACAGGGCCACGCCTCCCCCATCATCCAGGTGAGCACAGGGACACGCCTCCCCCATCATGCAGGTGAGCACAGGGCCACGCCTCCCCCATCATCCAGGTGAGCACAGGGCCACGCCTCCCCCATCATCCAGGTGAGCACAGGGCCACGCCTCCCCCATCATCCAGGTGAGCACAGGGCCACGCCTCCCCCATCATCCAGGTGAGCACAGGGCCACGCCTCCCCCATCATCCAGGTGAGCACAGGGCCACGCCTCCCCCATCATCCACGTGAGCACCCCTCCCCCATCATCCAGGTGAGCACAGGGCCACGCCTCCCCCATCATCCAGGTGAGCACAGGGCCACGCCTCCCCCATCATCCAGGTGAGCACAGGGCCACGCCTCCCCCATCATCCAGGTGAGCACAGGGCCACGCCTCCCCCATCATCCAGGTGAGCACAGGGACACGCCTCCCCCATCATGCAGGTGAGCACAGGGCCACGCCTCCCCCATCATCCAGGTGAGCACAGGGCCACGCCTCCCCCATCATCCAGGTGAGCACAGGGCCACGCCTCCCCCATCATCCAGGTGAGCACAGGGCCACGCCTCCCCCATCATCCAGGTGAGCACAGGGCCACGCCTCCCCCATCATCCAGGTGAGCACAGGGCCACGCCTCCCCATCATCCAGGTGAGCACAGGGCCACGCCTCCCCCATCATCCAGGTGAGCACAGGGCCACGCCTCCCCCATCATCCAGGTGAGCACAGGGCCACGCCTCCCCACTGAGTCCCTTTGGACCGCTGACTAATGTTGTGATTGGTCAGGGTTGGGGTTGGGGTTAGAACCGTTTCTTTCCCAGACTTAACAAATGTAAATATTTATTATTACATTATATTCATGATACTTTATTATTATAACCCTAACCATCCTGTAGCATGTTGTTGTGTGTCGTTGTGTGTCATTGTGTTGCTGTGTGTCGTTGTGTGTCAGGTGTGTGCGGAGGACGGGGACCAGGGCCTGAACGCTCAGATCACCTACTCCCTGCGTGCCTCCTCCCTCAGCACCTCCTCTCTGGGCGCCTCCTCCCTCAGCACCTCCTCTCTGGGCGCCTCCTCCCTCAGCACCTCCTCTCTGGGCGCCTCCTCCCTCAGCTCTCTGTTTAAGATCCACCCGAGCAGCGGCAGCGTCAGCACCAACGCCATCATGGACCGAGAGATCTGGACCAGCACCAAGTGAGAGACCTTCTGTGTCCTGCACTCTGGGGATCTGAACCCTCTGTGTCCTGCACTCTGGGGATCTGAACCCTCTGTGTCCTGCACTCTGGGGATCTGAACCCTCTGTGTCCTGCACTCTGGGGATCTGAACCCTCTGTGTCCTGCACTCTGGGGATCTGAACCCTCTGTGTCCTGCACTCTGGGGATCTGAACCCTCTGTGTCCTGCACTCTGGGGATCTGAACCCTCTGTGTCCTGCACTCTGGGGATCTGAACCCTCTGTGTCCTGCACTCTGGGGATTTGAACCCTCTGTGTCCTGCACTCTGGGGATCTGAACCCTCTGTGTCCTGCACTCTGGGGATTTGAACCCTCTGTGTCCTGCACTCTGGGGATCTGAACCCTCTGTGTCCTGCACTCTGGGGATTTGAACCCTCTGTGTCCTGCACTCTGGGGATCTGAACTCTCTGTGTCCTGCACTTTGGGGATTTGAACTCATTTCAAATAGGATAGTTTCAGTGAAGCCGCAGAGTCTGAGTGAAGAGTCATCCTGAAGTTTGGCACAGTTTAAGATGAAGATAAGATCCTTTACTGGTCTCACAGGGAAATGTCAGTGTTGCAGAGGACCACAGAGAGGACCACAGAGAGGACTACAGAGAGGACCACAGAGAGGACCACAGAGAGGACCACAGAGAGGACCACAGAGAGGACCACAGAGAGAACCACAGAGAGGACCACAGAGAGGACCACAGAGAGGACCACAGAGAGGACCACAGAGAGAACCACAGAGAGGACCACAGAGAGGACCACAGAGAGGACCACAGAGAGGACCACAGAGAGGACCACAGAGAGGACCACAGAGAGAACCACAGAGAGGACCACAGAGAGGACCACAGAGAGGACCACAGAGAGAACCACAGAGAGGACCACAGAGAGGACCACAGAGAGGACTACAGAGAGGACCACAGAGAGGACCACAGAGAGGACCACAGAGAGGACCACAGAGAGGACCACAGAGAGGACCACAGAGAGGACCACAGAGAGAACCACAGAGAGGACCACAGAGAGGACCACAGAGAGGACCACAGAGAGGACCACAGAGAGGACCACAGAGAGAACCACAGAGAGGACCACAGAGAGGACCACAGAGAGGACCACAGAGAGGACCACAGAGAGGACCACAGAGAGAACCACAGAGAGGACCACAGAGAGGACCACAGAGAGGACCACAGAGAGGACCACAGAGAGGACCACAGAGAGGACCACAGAGAGGACCACAGAGAGAACCACAGAGAGAACCACAGAGAGGACCACAGAGAGGACCACAGAGAGGACCACAGAGAGAACCACAGAGAGGACCACAGAGAGGACCACAGAGAGGACCACACAGAGAGGACCACAGAGAGGACCACAGAGAGGACCACAGAGAGGACCACAGAGAGGACCACAGAGAGGACCACAGAGAGGACCACAGAGAGGGACCACAGAGAGGACCACAGAGAGGACCACAGAGAGGACCACAGAGAGGACCACAGAGAGGACCACAGAGAGGACCACAGAGAGGACCACAGAGAGGACCACAGAGAGGACCACAGAGAGGACCACAGAGAGGACCACAGAGAGAACCACAGAGAGGACCACAGAGAGGACCACAGAGAGGACCACAGAGAGGACCACAGAGAGGACCACAGAGAGGACCACAGAGAGGACCACAGAGAGGACCACAGAGAGGACCACAGAGAGGACCACAGAGAGGACCACAGAGAGGACCACAGAGAGGACCACAGAGGACCACAGAGAGGACCACAGAGAGGACACAGAGAGACCACAGAGAGGACCACAGAGAGGACCACAGAGAGGACCACAGAGAGGACCACAGAGAGGACCACAGAGAGGAACCACAGAGAGGACCACAGAGAGAGAGAGGACCACAGAGAGGACCACAGAGAGGACCACAGAGAGGACCACAGAGAGGACCACAGAGAGAACCACAGAGAGGACCACAGAGAGGACCACAGAGAGGACCACAGAGAGGACCACAGAGAGGACCACAGAGAGGACCACAGAGAGGACCACAGAGAGGACCACAGAGAGGACCACAGAGAGGACCACAGAGAGGACCACAGAGAGGACCACAGAGAGAACCACAGAGAGGACCACAGAGAGGACCACAGAGAGGACCACAGAGAGGACCACAGAGAGGACTACAGAGAGAACCACAGAGAGGATCAGCAGGAGGCCAGTCTCTGTGCTCCTCAGAGTCTCCTCCTCTGACCTCCTCTGTCTCCTCCTCTGACCTCCTCTGTCTCCTCCTCTGACCTCCTCTGTCTCCTCCTCTGACCTCCTCTGTCTCCTCCTCTGACCTCCTCTGTCTCCTCCTCTGACCTCCTCTGTCTCCTCCTCTGACCTCCTCTGTCTCCTCCTCCTCTGACCTCCTCTGTCTCCTCCTCTGACCTCCTCTGTCTCCTCCTCTGTCTCCTCCTCTGACCTCCTCTGTCTCCTCCTCTGACCTCCTCTGTCTCCTCCTCTGACCTCCCTTGTCTCCTCCTCTTCTGCAGGCTGGTTGTCACGGCGACAGACCGGGGCTCTCCTCCTTTGGCCGGATCTGCGACTCTGACCGTGATCATCGTGGACCTGAACGACAACAGCCCCATGATCCCAGTGCCACAGGAGCTGAGGCTGCCGGAGGGTGGGTCTGAGGGCCGGGCCCCCATCACACCCAGAGGGCCCCCATCACACCCAGAGGGCCCCCATCACACCCAGAGGGCCCCCTCACACCCAGAGGGCCCCAATCACACCCCAAGAGCCCCCATCACACCCAGAGGGCCCCAATCACACCCAGAGGGCCCCCATCACACCCAGAGGGCCCCAATCACACCCCAAGAGCCCCCATCACACCCAGAGGGCCCCAATCACACCCAGAGGGCCCCCATCACACCCACAGCACGGTGGCTGAGTGGACTCACTCTTGCCTCTCAGCAAGAAGGTCCTGGGTTCGAATCCTGGCCGGACCAGGGCCTTTCTGAGTGGAGTTTGCATGTTCTCCCCGTGTCTGCGTAGGTTTCCTCCGGGTACTCCGGTTTCCCCTACCACTAAAAACATGCACAATAGGTCTGGCATTAGTACATGCGCCTCCTGTACTGGCGACCCCGCTCCCATCTCTGTGTGGAGTGAGAGACAAGTGCCCAAAAATAGTAACAATTGTAAACCACTTTGTGACTCTGGTCTGAGAAAGGCGGTATATAAATAAAGATTACTTACTTACTTACACAGGGGCCCCCATCACACCCAGAGGGCCCCTATCACACCCACAGGGGCCCCCATCACACCCAGAGGGCCCCTATCACATCCACAGGGGCCCCCATCACACCAAACATCTGAACTGTTGCCTTTGAGCTGACGGCTGATTGGCTGCGGCTGATTGGCTGCTGCTGATTGGCTGCGGTTGATTGGCTGCTGCTGATTGGCTGCGGCTGATTGGCAGCGGCTGATTGGTTGTTCATTCAAACATTAGTCATAATGATGTGACATCATTACACACTATTCTCCAAAAGCGTCATGAGCTGTTATCAAACCTACAGCTGTGTTTAGCTCCATCCATGTCACATTGTTCCTCTCCCACATGTGACATCACAGGCAGGGGTCTCAGGCTATATCCACACGAAGACAAAACGCTTATAATTTCAGAAACTTTTTCTGTAAACACGGAGTTAGCTCAGTAAATGTGTGCGTCCATATGAATGTAGTCAATACGCCTGAAAACGCTGTGAAACTATGCCAGACCTGTTGGTGGCGCTGTGACGCAATGACGGGATCAAGCCCAAACTTCCGTGGGCATGCGCGGAATGTTGTAAACAGACAACATGGCGAGTGGGCGAGCTGGTACTACATTAGTATGGACGGACGATGAGGTTGAACTGTTGCTTCGGGTCACACTGGATTACAAAACCAACAAGCTACATTGTTGTTGTCATTATTTTCTGAGTGCGGCGCATGCTGCTTTAACAAGAGGCGGGGCGATGACGCAAGCGTCTCAGATACATTGCGGAGAGGCAGTAACCACGGAGCGGCATATACGGAGTTTTGAAATCTTTCCACTCTGGGACCTACTTTCAAAAATGTTCGTTTACACCCCCCCAAAACGCCGGCCTCGTATGGACGATACACTGGATTGATAAAGTATTTTTGCGTTTAGGCCTGAGCTTGACTTCGTGTGGACAGGGCCTAAGTCATGTGACTTTACAGGCGGGGTCTCAATCATGTGACATCACAGGCGGGGTCTCAGTCATGTGACATCACAGGCGGGGTCTCAGTCATGTGACATCACAGGCAGGGGTCTCAGTCATGTGACTTTACAGGCAGGGGTCTCAGTCATGTGACTTTACAGGCGGGGTCTCAGTCATGTGACATCACAGGCGGGGTCTCAATCATGTGATATCACAGGCGGGGTCTCAGTCTTATTTTAAGAAGAGCCGCTTTTTTGCTAAATCAATTTAAAAAAATCATCATTTATCATTTACTTCCCTTCACACAAGTTTAATGTTTCTCTTCTACAAATCCTCTTTGGTCCCGCCCTCTCCCCCATGTCTCCTGACTGGTCCCGCCCTCTCTCCCATGTCTCCTGACTGGTCCCGCCCTCTCCCCCATGTCTCCTGACTGGCCCCGCCCCTTTCCCCATGTCTCCTGACTGGTCCCGCCCCTCTCCCCCATGTCTCCTGACTGGTCCCGCCCCTTTCCCCATGTCTCCTGACTGGTCCCGCCCTCTCCCCCATGTCTCCTGACTGGTCCCGCCCTCTCCCCCATGTCTCCTGACTGGTCCCGCCCTCTCTCCCATGTCTCCTGACTGGTCCCGCCCTCTCCCCCATGTCTCCTGACTGGTCCCGCCCTCTCCCCCATGTCTCCTGACTGGTCCCGCCCTCTCCCCCATGTCTCCTGACTGGTCCCGCCCTCTCCCCCATGTCTCCTGACTGGTCCCGCCCTCTCCCCCATGTCTCCTGACTGGTCCCGCCCTCTCCCCCATGTCTCCTGACTGGTCCCGCCCTCTCCCCCATGTCTCCTGACTGGTCCCGCCCTCTCTCCCCATGTCTCCTGACTGGTCCCCCTCTCCCCCATGCTCCTGACTGTCCGCCTCTCCCCCATGTCTCCTGACTGGTCCCGCCCTCTCCCCCATGTCTCCTGACTGGTCCCGCCCTCTCCCCCATGTCTCCTGACTGGTCCCGCCCTCTCCCCCATGTCTCCTGACTGGTCCCGCCCTCTCCCCCATTGTCTCCTGACTGGTCCCGCCCTCTCCCCCATGTCTCCTGACTGGTCCCGCCCTCTCCCCCATGTCTCCTGACTGGTCCCCGCCCCTCTCCCCCATGTCTCCTGACTGGTCCCGCCCTCTCCCCCATGTCTCCTGACTGGTCCCGCCCCCTCTCCCCCATGTCTCCTGACTGGTCCCGCCCTCTCCCCCATGTCTCCTGACTGGTCCCGCCCTCTCCCCCATGTCTCCTGACTGGTCCCGCCCCTCCCCCATGTCTCCTGACTGGTCCCCGCCCTCTCCGCCCCTCCCCCATGTCTCCTGACTGGTCCCGCCCCTCTCCCCCATGTCTCCTGACTGGTCCCGCCCTCTCCCCCATGTCTCCTGACTGGTCCCGCCCTCTCCCCCATGTCTCCTGACTGGTCCCGCCCTCTCCCCATGTCTCCTGACTGGTCCCGCCCTCTCCCCATGTCTCCTGACTGGTCCCGCCCCTCTCCCCCATGTCTCCTGACTGGTCCCGCCCTCTCCCCCATGTCTCCTGACTGGTCCCGCCCTCTCCCCCATGTCTCCTGACTGGTCCCGCCCCTCTCCCCATGTCTCCTGACTGGCCCCCCCTCCCATGTCTCCTGACTGGTCCCGCCCTCTCCCCATGTCTCCTGACTGGTCCCGCCCTCTCCCCCATGTCTCCTGACTGGTCCCGCCCTCTCCCCCATGTCTCCTGACTGGTCCCGCCCCTCTCCCCCATGTCTCCTGACTGGTCCCGCCCTCTCCCCCATGTCTCCTGACTGGTCCCGCCCTCTCCCCATGTCTCCTGACTGGTCCCGCCCTCTCCCCCATGTCTCCTGACTGGTCCCCCCGCCCTCTCCCCCATGTCTCCTGACTGGTCCCGCCCTCTCCCCCATGTCTCCTGACTGGTCCCGCCCTCTCCCCCATGTCTCCTGACTGGTCCCGCCCTCTCCCCCATGTCTCCTGACTGGTCCCGCCCCTCTCCCCCATGTCTCCTGACTGGTCCCGCCCTCTCACCCATGTCTCCTGACTGGTCCCGCCCTCTCCCCCATGTCTCCTGACTGGTCCCCCCCTCTCCCCCATGTCTCCTGACTGGTCCCGCCCTCTCCCCCATGTCTCCTGACTGGTCCCGCCCTCTCCCCCATGTCTCCTGACTGGTCCCGCCCCTCCCCCATGTCTCCTGACTGGTCCCGCCCTCTCCCCCATGTCTCCTGACTGGTCCCGCCCTCTCCCCCATGTCTCCTGACTGGTCCCGCCCTCTCCCCCATGTCTCCTGACTGGTCCCGCCCCTCCCCTCTCCTGACTGTCCCTCTCCCCATGTCTCCTGACTGGTCCCGCCCCTCTCCCCCATGTCTCCTGACTGGTCCCGCCCTCTCCCCCATGTCTCCTGACTGGTCCCGCCCTCTCCCCCATGTCTCCTGACTGGTCCCGCCCTCTCCCCCATGTCTCCTGACTGGTCCCGCCCCTCTCCCCCATGTCTCCTGACTGGTCCCGCCCTCTCCCCCATGTCTCCTGACTGGTCCCGCCCTCTCCCCCATGTCTCCTGACTGGTCCCGCCCTCTCCCCCATGTCTCCTGACTGGTCCCGCCCCTCTCCCCCATGTCTCCTGACTGGTCCCGCCCCTCTCCCCCATGTCTCCTGACTGGTCCCGCCCCTCTCCCCCATGTCTCCTGACTGGTCCCGCCCCTCTCCCCCATGTCTCCTGACTGGTCCCGCCCTCTCCCCCATGTCTCCTGACTGGTCCCGCCCTCTCCCCCATGTCTCCTGACTGGTCCCGCCCCTCTCCCCCATGTCTCCTGACTGGTCCCGCCCTCTCCCCCATGTCTCCTGACTGGTCCCGCCCTCTCCCCATGTCTCCTGACTGGTCCCGCCCTCTCCCCCATGTCTCCTGACTGGGTCCCCCGCCCTCTCCCCCATGTCTCCTGACTGGTCCCGCCCCTCTCCCCCATGTCTCCTGACTGGTCCCGCCCTCTCCCCCATGTCTCCTGACTGGTCCCCCCCCTCCCCATGTCTCCCCCATGTCTCCTGACTGGTCCCGCCCTCTCCCCCATGTCTCCTGACTGGTCCCGCCCTCTCCCCATGTCTCCTGACTGGTCCCGCCCTCTCCCCCATGTCTCCTGACTGGTCCCGCCCTCTCCCCCATGTCTCCTGACTGGTCCCGCCCCTCTCCCCCATGTCTCCTGACTGGTCCCGCCCTCTCCCCCATGTCTCCTGACTGGTCCCGCCCCTCTCCCCATGTCTCCTGACTGGTCTCCTGACTGGTCCCGCCCTCTCCCCCATGTCTCCTGACTGGTCCCGCCCTCTCCCCCATGTCTCCTGACTGGTCCCGCCCTCTCACCCATGTCTCCTGACTGGTCCCGCCCTCTCCCCCATGTCTCCTGACTGGTCCCGCCCTCTCCCCCATGTCTCCTGACTGGTCCCGCCCTCTCCCCCATGTCTCCTGACTGGTCCCGCCCCTCTCCCCATGTCTCCTGACTGGTCCCGCCCTCTCCCCATGTCTCCTGACTGGTCCCGCCCTCTCCCCCATGTCTCCTGACTGGTCCCGCCCCTCTCCCCATGTCTCCTGACTGGTCCCGCCCTCTCCCCATGTCTCCTGACTGGTCCCGCCCTCTCCCCCATGTCTCCTGACTGGTCCCGCCCTCTCCCCCATGTCTCCTACCCCGCCCTCTCCCCATGTCTCCTGACTGGTCCCGCCCCTCTCCCCATGTCTCCTGACTGGTCCCGCCCTCTCCCCCATGTCTCCTGACTGGTCCCGCCCTCTCCCCCATGTCTCCTGACTGGTCCCGCCCTCTCCCCCATGTCTCCTGACTGGTCCCGCCCTCTCCCCCCCACTGTCTCCTGACTGGTCCCGCCCCTCTCCCCATGTCTCCTGACTGGTCCCGCCCTCTCCCCCATGTCTCCTGACTGGTCCCGCCCCTCTCCCCCATGTCTCCTGACTGGTCCCGCCCCTCTCCCCCATGTCTCCTGACTGGTCCCGCCCTCTCCCCCATGTCTCCTGACTGGTCCCGCCCTCTCCCCCATGTCTCCTGACTGGTCCCGCCCTCTCCCCCATGTCTCCTGACTGGTCCCCCCCCTCTCCCCCATGTCTCCTGACTGGTCCCGCCCCTCTCCCCCATGTCTCCTGACTGGTCCCGCCCTCTCCCCCATGTCTCCTGACTGGTCCCGCCCTCTCCCCCATGTCTCCTGACTGGTCCCGCCCCTCTCCCCCATGTCTCCTGACTGGTCCCGCCCTCTCCCCCATGTCTCCTGACTGGTCCCGCCCCTCTCCCCATGTCTCCTGACTGGTCCCGCCCTCTCCCCCATGTCTCCTGACTGGTCCCGCCCCTCTCCCCCATGTCTCCTGACTGGTCCCGCCCTCTCCCCCATGTCTCCTGACTGGTCCGCCCCCCCCCTCTCCCCCATGTCTCCTGACTGGTCCCGCCCTCTCCCCCATGTCTCCTGACTGGTCCCGCCCTCTCCCCCATGTCTCCTGACTGGTCCCGCCCCTCTCCCCCATGTCTCCTGACTGGTCCCGCCCTCTCCCCCATGTCTCCTGACTGGTCCCGCCCTCTCCCCCATGTCTCCTGACTGGTCCCGCCCTCTCCCCCATGTCTCCTGACTGGTCCCGCCCTCTCCCCCATGTCTCCTGACTGGCCCCGCCCCTCTCCCCCATGTCTCCTGACTGGTCCCGCCCCTCTCCCCATGTCTCCTGACTGGTCCCGCCCCTCTCCCCCATGTCTCCTGACTGGTCCCGCCCTCTCCCCCATGTCTCCTGACTGGTCCCGCCCTCTCCCCCATGTCTCCTGACTGGTCCCGCCCTCTCCCCATGTCTCCTGACTGGTCCCGCCCTCTCCCCCATGTCTCCTGACTGGTCCCGCCCTCTCCCCATGTCTCCTGACTGGTCCCGCCCTCTCCCCCATGTCTCCTGACTGGTCCCGCCCTCTTCCCCCATGTCTCCTGACTGGTCCCGCCCTCTCCCCCATGTCTCCTGACTGGTCCCGCCCTCTCCCCCATGTCTCCTGACTGGTCCCGCCCTCTCCCCCATGTCTCCTGACTGGTCCCGCCCTCTCCCCCATGTCTCCTGACTGGTCCCGCCCTCTCCCCCATGTCTCCTGACTGGTCCCGCCCTCTCCCCCATGTCTCCTGACTGGTCCCGCCCCTCTCCCCCATGTCTCCTGACTGGTCCCGCCCTCTCCCCCATGTCTCCTGACTGGTCCCGCCCTCTCCCCCATGTCTCCTGACTGGTCCCGCCCCTCTCCCCATGTCTCCTGACTGGTCCCGCCCTCTCCCCCATGTCTCCTGACTGGTCCCGCCCCTCTCCCCCATGTCTCCTGACTGGTCCCGCCCTCTCCCCCATGTCTCCTGACTGGTCCCGCCCTCTCCCCCATGTCTCCTGACTGGTCCCGCCCTCTCCCCCATGTCTCCTGACTGGTCCCGCCCTCTCCCCCATGTCTCCTGACTGGTCCCGCCCTCTCCCCCATGTCTCCTGACTGGTCCCGCCCTCTCCCCCATGTCTCCTGACTGGTCCCGCCCTCTCCCCCATGTCTCCTGACTGGTCCCGCCCTCTCCCCCATGTCTCCTGACTGGTCCCGCCCTCTCCCCCATGTCTCCTGACTGGTCCCGCCCTCTCCCCCATGTCTCCTGACTGGTCCCGCCCTCTCCCCCATGTCTCCTGACTGGTCCCCCCCCTCTCCCCCATGTCTCCTGACTGGTCCCGCCCTCTCCCCCATGTCTCCTGACTGGTCCCGCCCCTCTCCCCCATGTCTCCTGACTGGTCCCGCCCCTCTCCCCATGTCTCCTGACTGGTCCCGCCCCCTCTCCCCCATGTCTCCTGACTGGTCCCGCCCTCTCCCCCATGTCTCCTGACTGGTCCCGCCCTCTCCCCCATGTCTCCTGACTGGTCCCGCCCTCTCCCCCATGTCTCCTGACTGGTCCCGCCCCTCTCCCCCATGTCTCCTGACTGGTCCCGCCCCTCTCCCCCATGTCTCCTGACTGGTCCCGCCCTCTCCCCCATGTCTCCTGACTGGTCCCGCCCCTCTCCCCCATGTCTCCTGACTGGTCCCGCCCTCTCCCCCATGTCTCCTGACTGGTCCCGCCCTCTCCCCCATGTCTCCTGACTGGTCCCGCCCTCTCCCCATGTCTCCTGACTGGTCCCGCCCTCTCCCCCATGTCTCCTGACTGGTCCCGCCCCTCTCCCCCATGTCTCCTGACTGGTCCCGCCCTCTCCCCCATGTCTCCTGACTGGTCCCGCCCCTCTCCCCCATGTCTCCTGACTGGTCCCGCCCCTCTCCCCCATGTCTCCTGACTGGTCCCGCCCTCTCCCCCATGTCTCCTGACTGGTCCCGCCCCTCTCCCCCATGTCTCCTGACTGGTCCCGCCCCTCCCCATGTCTCCTGACTGGTCCCGCCCCTCTCCCCCATGTCTCCTGACTGGTCCCGCCCTCTCCCCCATGTCTCCTGACTGGTCCCGCCCTCTCCCCCATGTCTCCTGACTGGTCCCGCCCTCTCCCCCATGTCTCCTGACTGGTCCCGCCCCTCTCCCCATGTCTCCTGACTGGTCCCGCCCTCTCCCCCATGTCTCCTGACTGGTCCCGCCCTCTCCCCCATGTCTCCTGACTGGTCCCGCCCTCTCCCCCATGTCTCCTGACTGGTCCCGCCCCTCTCCCCCATGTCTCCTGACTGGTCCCGCCCTCTCCCCCATGTCTCCTGACTGGTCCCGCCCTCTCCCCCATGTCTCCTGACTGGTCCCGCCCCTCTCCCCCATGTCTCCTGACTGGTCCCGCCCCTCTCCCCCATGTCTCCTGACTGGTCCCGCCCTCTCCCCATGTCTCCTGACTGGTCCCGCCCTCTCCCCCATGTCTCCTGACTGGTCCCGCCCTCTCTCCCCCATGTCTCCTGACTGGTCCCGCCCTCTCCCCCATGTCTCCTGACTGGTCCCGCCCTCTCCCCCATGTCTCCTGACTGGTCCCGCCCTCTCCCCCATGTCTCCTGACTGGTCCCGCCCTCTCCCCCATGTCTCCTGACTGGTCCCGCCCCTCTCCCCCATGTCTCCTGACTGGTCCCGCCCTCTCCCCAGTCTCCATCCCCATGTCTCCTGACTGGTCCCGCCCTCTCCCCCATGTCTCCTGACTGGTCCCGCCCCTCTCCCCCATGTCTCCTGACTGGTCCCGCCCCCTCTCCCCATGTCTCCTGACTGGTCCCGCCCCTCTCCCCCATGTCTCCTGACTGGTCCCCCGCCCCTCTCCCCCATGTCTCCTGACTGGTCCCGCCCTCTCCCCCATGTCTCCTGACTGGTCCCGCCCTCTCCCCATGTCTCCTGACTGGTCCCGCCCTCTCCCCCATGTCTCCTGACTGGTCCCGCCCTCTCCCCCATGTCTCCTGACTGGTCCCGCCCTCTCCCCCATGTCTCCTGACTGGTCCCGCCCCTCTCCCCATGTCTCCTGACTGGTCCCGCCCCTCTCCCCATGTCTCCTGACTGGTCCCGCCCTCTCCCCCATGTCTCCTGACTGGTCCCGCCCCTCTCCCCCATGTCTCCTGACTGGTCCCGCCCTCTCCCCATGTCTCCTGACTGGTCCCGCCCCTCTCCCCATGTCTCCTGACTGGTCCCGCCCTCTCCCCCATGTCTCCTGACTGGTCCCGCCCTCTCCCCCATGTCTCCTGACTGGTCCCGCCCCTCTCCCCCATGTCTCCTGACTGGTCCCGCCCTCTCCCCCATGTCTCCTGACTGGTCCCGCCCCCTCTCCCCATGTCTCCTGACTGGTCCCGCCCCTCTCCCCCATGTCTCCTGACTGGTCCCGCCCCTCTCCCCATGTCTCCTGACTGGTCCCGCCCTCTCCCCCATGTCTCCTGACTGGTCCCGCCCTCTCCCCCATGTCTCCTGACTGGTCCCGCCCTCTCCCCCATGTCTCCTGACTGGTCCCGCCCTCTCCCCCATGTCTCCTGACTGGTCCCGCCCTCTCCCCCATGTCTCCTGACTGGTCCCGCCCTCTCCCCCATGTCTCCTGACTGGTCCCGCCCTCTCCCCCATGTCTCCCTGCCCACTGTGGTCCCGCCCTCTCCCCCATGTCTCCTGACTGGTCCCGCCCTCTCCCCCATGTCTCCTGACTGGTCCCGCCCTCTCCCCCATGTCTCCTGACTGGTCCCGCCCTCTCCCCCATGTCTCCTGACTGGTCCCGCCCTCTCCCCATGTCTCCTGACTGGTCCCGCCCCTCTCCCCCATGTCTCCTGACTGGTCCCGCCCTCTCCCCCATGTCTCCTGACTGGTCCCGCCCTCTCCCCCATGTCTCCTGACTGGTCCCGCCCTCTCCCCCATGTCTCCTGACTGGTCCCGCCCTCTCCCCCATGTCTCCTGACTGGTCCCGCCCTCTCCCCCATGTCTCCTGACTGGTCCCGCCCTCTCTCCCATGTCTCCTGACTGGTCCCGCCCTCTCCCCATGTCTCCTGACTGGTCCCGCCCCTCTCCCCCCCATGTCTCCCCCTGACTGGTCCCGCCCTCTCCCCCATGTCTCCTGACTGGTCCCGCCCTCTCCCCCATGTCTCCTGACTGGCCCGCCTCTCCCCTGTCTCCTGACTGGTCCCGCCCTCTCCCCCATGTCTCCTGACTGGTCCCGCCCTCTCACCCATGTCTCCTGACTGGTCCCGCCCTCTCATCATGTCTCCTGACTGGTCCCGCCCCTCTCCCCCATGTCTCCTGACTGGTCCCGCCCTCTCCCCCATGTCTCCTGACTGGTCCCGCCCCTCTCCCCCATGTCTCCTGACTGGGTCCCGCCCTCTCTCCCATGTCTCCTGACTGGTCCCGCCCCTCTCCCCCATGTCTCCTGACTGGTCCCCGCCCTCTCACCCATGTCTCCTGACTGGTCCCGCCCTCTCCCCCATGTCTCCTGACTGGTCCCGCCCTCTCCCCCATGTCTCCTGACTGGTCCCGCCCTCTCCCCCATGTCTCCTGACTGGTCCCGCCCTCTCCCCCATGTCTCCTGACTGGTCCCGCCCTCTCCCCCATGTCTCCTGACTGGTCCCGCCCCTCTCCCCCATGTCTCCTGACTGGTCCCCGCCCTCTCACCCATGTCTCCTGACTGGTCCCGCCCTCTCACCCATGTCTCCTGACTGGTCCCGCCCTCTCCCCCACAGACACCCTGATTGGCAGCATCATCAGTCAGGTGACGGGGAACGATGTAGACTCGGGCCCCGCCCTGTCGTACTCTCTGCAGCTGGAGCCCGAGGCCCAGGGGCTGTTCTCCATCCAGCGTTATGGGGGGGCCCTCTCTCTGACCGGGGCCCTGGACTTCGAGAGCCGCTCCTGCTACACTCTGATCATTCGCTCGTCCGACTCCCGGCACCAGAACGAGGCCAACCTCACTCTGATGGTCCAGGACGTCAACGACAACCGGCCCCAGTTCACCCAGCACCTGTACCAGGTACGACAGCACCTGTACCAGGTACGATAGCAACTGTACCAGGTACCACAGCACCTGTACCAGGTACGACAGCACCTGTACCAGGTACCACAGCAACTGTACAAGGTACGGACAGCACCTGTACCAGGTACGGACAGCACCTGTGCCAGGTACGACAGCAACTGTACAAGGTACGGACAGCACCTGTACCAGGTACCACAGCAACTGTACAAGGTACGGACAGCACCTGTACCAGGTACGGACAGCACCTGTGCCAGGTACGACAGCAACTGTACAAGGTACGGACAGCACCTGTACCAGGTACCACAGCAACTTTACAAGGTACGGACAGCACCTGTACCAGGTACGGACAGCACCTGTACCAGGTACAGACCATCAGACTCCGAGGAATGTATGTATGTGTGTGTGTGGCTGTGTGTGTGTGTGTGTGTCTGCGTGTGTCTGTGTGTGCGTGTGTGTGTGTGTGTGTGCGCGTGTCTGTGTGTGTCTGTGTGTCTGTGTCTGTGTGTGTGTGTGTGTCTCTAAAACACATAAATCCACTTTAATGACTCAGACTTTACTTATGATGAGTCAGAACATCAGAGACTTACTGTAAATAAAACTAACGACAGTGACTGTGTCTAAGGCTGTAGGGCTGTAGTGCTGTAGGGCTGTAGTGCTGTAGGGCTGTAGTGCTGTAGGGCTGTAGTGCTGTAGGGCTGTAGTGCTGTAGGGCTGTAGGGCTGTAGGGCTGTAGTGCTGTAGTGCTGTAGGTCTGTAGTGCTGTAGGGCTGTAGTGCTGTAGTGCTGTATTGCTGTAGTGCTGTAGGTCTGTAGGGCTGTAGAGCTGTAGTGCTGTAGTGCTGTAGTGCTGTAGGACTGTAGGGCTGTAGAGCTGTAGTGCTGTAGGACTGTAGTGCTGTAGGGCTGTAGTGCTGTAGTGCTGTATTGCTGTAGTGCTGTAGGTCTGTAGGGCTGTAGAGCTGTAGTGCTGTAGTACTGTAGGGCTGTAGGGCTATAGTGCTGTAGTGCTGTAGGACTGTAGTGCTGTAGTGCTGCAGGACTGTAGTGCTGTAGTGCTGCAGTGCTGTAGTGCTGTAGGGCTGTAGGGCTGTATTGCTGTAGTGCTGTAGGTCTGTAGGGCTGTAGAGCTGTAGTACTGTAGGGCTGTAGGTCTGTAGGGCTGTAGAGCTGTAGTGCTGTAGTACTGTAGGGCTGTAGTGCTGTAGTGCTGCAGGACTGTAGTACTGTAGGGCTGTAGTGCTGTAGTGCTGCAGGACTGTAGTGCTGTAGTGCTGCAGTGCTGTAGTGCTGTAGGGCTGTAGGGCTGTAGGGCTGTAGTGCTGTAGTGCTGTAGTGCTGCAGTGCTGTAGTGCTGTAGGGCTGTAGGGCTGTAGTGCTGTAGTGCTGTAGGACTGTAGGGCTGTAGTGCTGTAGTGCTGCAGTGCTGCAGTGCTGTAGGGCTGTAGTGCTGTAGTGCTGTAGGACTGTAGTGCTGTAGGACTGTAGTGCTCTAGTGCTGTAGCGCTGTAGGGCTGTAAGGCTGTAGGGCTCTAAGGCTGTAGGGCTCTAAGGCTATAGGGCTGTAGTGCTGTAGGGCTCTAAGGCTGTAGGGCTGTAGGGCTCTAAGGGTGTAGGGCTCTAAGGCTGTAGGGCTGTAGTGCTGTAGGGCTCTAAGGCTGCGGACTGTAGGACTGTAGCACTGTAGGGCTGTAGTGCTCTAGTGCTGTAGGGCTGTAGGGCTGTAGTGCTCTAGGGCTGTAGTGCTGTAGGGCTCTAAGGCTGTAGAGCTGTAGGGCTCTAAGGCTGTAGAGCTGTAGTGCTGTAGGGCTCTAAGGCTGTAGGGCTCTAAGGCTGTAGGGCTCTAGTGCTGTAGGGCTGTAGGGCTCTAAGGCTGTAGGGCTCTAAGGCTGTAAGGCTCTAGTGCTGTAGGGCTATAGGGCTCTAAGGCTGTAGGGCTGTAGGGCTCTAAGGCTGTAGTGCTGTAGGGCTCTAAGGCTGTAGGGCTGTAGTGCTGTAGTACTGTAGGGCTCTAAGGCTGTAGTGCTGTAGGGCTCTAAGGCTGTTGGGCTGTAGTGCTGTAGTACTGTAGGGCTGTAGTGCTGTAGGGCTCTAAGGCTGTAGAGCTGTAGGGCTCTAAGGCTGTAGGGCTGTAGGGCTCTAAGGCTGTAGGGCTCTAGTGCTGTAGGGCTGTAGGGCTCTAAGGCTGTAGTGCTGTAGGGCTCTAAGGCTGTAGGGCTGTAGTGCTGTAGTACTGTAGGGCTGTAGTGCTGTAGGGCTCTAAGGCTGTTGGGCTGTAGTGCTATAGTACTGTAGGGCTCTAAGGCTGTAGGACCGTAGGGCTCTAATGACCGTGAGCTACTCTCTCTCTCCACAGGTGACTGTGGCCGAACACCTCCCAGCAGGAAGTGCAGTCGTCACGGTAACAGCCACAGACAAAGACTCTGGAGACAACGGCAGAATCACCTACAGAGTCACGTCTGCGTCCAGGGCCTTCTCCATCGACGCCAACAACGGTGAGTGAAGCTAAAGACCTGATCCTTCGTCGTAAAAACACAATAAACTTATAAAAGCAATATTCAGACCTGCAGATTTTCTGATGAAATTGCAAAACGCTTTTTGCTTAATCGACCATGAAGTGGTTTGTTCCATGTTTCAGGAAATCCACAAACTCAAACCATTTGTGCGGCATGTTGGAGATTGTTTTGGCAAAATCAGTTAGAAATGAATAAATAAAGCCATAAAGATCAGAGTGTGGCTCAGTACTTTCTCTGCATCGCCACAAATGAAAACACACTTTTCAGACTTTTAACAAAATTCCAATTGTTTCCCATGAATCAAAGGTGATGGAGCATGATACGTTTATATTGTAATTATTTATGTTTTCACCGAGACATTAGAACGATCTGCATGGTCACGTAGGTTCTACATCAGTGTCCAACCTTTCTACATTAAAGAGCTACTTTAAAACAACAGAAGAGGCTGGCGAGCTACTGGTAGCTCCTGAGCCACAGGTGTGAGACCCCTGCAGATGCATGATGGGACATTAGACGCAGCAGATGCTGAGACACTAAAGGCGCGTTCAGACCAAAAGCTTCAAAAAGCTTTTGACGCGCTTCAACTGACGCCGGGATAGTTTTGTCATTTTGGTGCTTGAAGCTTTTGACGCGAGTGACGCGCCTGACGCCGGTGGGAGGAGCTTCTCTGTTGTCTGTGGGAGGAGCTTCTCTGTTGCCTGTGGGAGGAGCTTCTCTGTTGTCTGTGGGAGGAGCTTCTCTGTTGCCTGTGGGAGGAGCTTCTCTGTTGTCTGTGGGAGGAGCTTCTCTGTTGCCTGTGGGAGGAGCTTCTCTGTTGTCTGTGGGAGGAGCTTCTCTGTTGTCTGAGGGAGGAGCTTCTCTGTTGTCTGTGGGAGGAGCTTCTCTGTTGTCTGTGGGAGGAGCTTCTCTGTTGTCTGTGGGAGGAGCTTCTCTGTTGTCTGTGGGAGGAGCTTCTCTGTTGTCTGTGGGAGGAGCTTCTCTGTTGTCTGTGGGAGGAGCTTCTCTGTTGTCTGTGGGAGGAGCTTCTCTGTTGTCTGTGGGAGGAGCTTCTCTGTTGTCTGTGGGAGGAGCTTCTCTGTTGTCTGTGGGAGGAGCTTCTCTGTTGTCTGTGGGAGGAGCTTCTCTGTTGTCTGTAGTCAGGACAGCGGTGGATTTTTCAATGAGCAGCGAGCCTTTATTTGTTATATAAAGCAAAATAACGTTGTTGTAGGGCTTCAACAAAACATGTTCTGGGTTCACCACAGACTGAGGCTGCAGTGTTTGCAGAGTTCCGTCATTTACTCCAGGAGCTGCGTACGGAGGAGTTTCGCTTTCAGCGGTACTTCCGCATGTCACTTGCCCAGTCTGAGTTCTCAAACCCCGGAGCTCGCCTCTCCCTGCCTCTCTCCGGCTCTCGCCTCTCCCTGCCTCTCCCCGGCTCTCGCTCGCCTCTCCCTGCCTCTCCCCGGCTCTCGCTCGCTCTCTCCCTGCCTCTCCCCGGCTCTCGCTCGCCTCTCCCTGCCTCTCCCCGGCTCTCGCTCGCCTCTCCCTGCCTCTCCCCGGCTCTCGCTCGCCTCTCCTGCCTCTCCCCGGCTCTCGCTCCCCTCCTCGGCTCTCCTGCCTCTCCTCGGCTCTCCTCGCCTCTCGCGCTCTCGCTCGCCTCTCCCGGCTCTCCTCGCCTCTCCTGCCTCTCCCGCCTCTCCCTGCCTCTCCTCGCCTCTCCCTGCCTCTCCCGCCTCTCCTCGCCTCTCCCGCTCTCGCTCGCCTCTCCCCGGCTCTCGCTCTCGCCTCTCTCGCCTCTCCCGCCTCTCCCTGCCTCTCCCTGCCTCTCCTCGCCTCTCCCTGCCTCTCCCTGCCTCTCCTCGCTCTCTCCTGCCCTCCCCGCTCTCCTCGCCTCTCCCGGCTCTCGCCTCTCCCCGGCTCTCCCTCGCCTCTCCCTCGCCTCTCCTGCCTCTCCCCGCCTCTCGCTGCCTCTCCCGGCTCTCTCGCTCGCCCTCCCCGGCTCTCCGCTCGCCTCTCCCCGGCTCTCGCCTCTCCCCGCTCTCTCTCGCCTCCCCGCCCTCGCCTCTCTCCCGCTCTCCGCCTCTCGCTCGCTCTCTGCCTCTCCCCTCTCGCTCGCCTCTCCCCGCTCTCCTCGCCTCTCCCCGGCTCTCTCTCGCCTCTCTCCGCTCTCCCGCTCTCCCTCTCTCCCCGCTCTCCTCGCCTCTCCGCTCTCTCCTGCCTCCCCGCTCTCCGCTCTCCCTGCCTCTCCCCGGCTCTCTCGCCTCTCCGCTCTCTGCCTCTCCTCTCTCCTCGCCTCTCGCCGCCTCTCCGCTCGCCTCTCCCGGCTCTCCTCGCCTCTCCCCTTCCTCTCGCTCTCCCGCCTCTCCTCGCCTCTCCCTCGCCTCTCCCCGCTCTCGCTCGCCTCTCCCTGCCTCTCCCCGCCTCTCGCTCGCCTCTCCCTGTCTCGCTCGCTCTCCCTGCCTCTCCCCGGCTCTCGCTCGCCTCTCCCTGCCTCTCCCGCTCTCGCTCGCCTCTCCCTGCTCTCCCGCTCTCGCCTCGCCTCTCCCCGCCTCTCGCTCGCCTCTCCCCGCTCTCTCCTCGCCTCTCCCGCCTCTCCTCGCCTCTCCTCTGCCTCTCCCTCCCTCCCGCCTCTCCTCGCCTCTCTCCCTGCCTCTCCCCGGCTCTCGCTCGCCTCTCCGGCTCCCGCTCTCCCTCGCCTCTCCCTGCCTCTCCCCGCTCTCGCTCCCGCCTCTCCCGGCTCTCTCCCTCGCTCTCGCTCTCCCGGCTCTCGCTCGCCTCTCCCTGCCTCTCCCGCTCTCCTCGCCTCTCCCTGCCTCTCCCTGCCTCTCCTCGCCTCTCCTCGCCTCTCCCTGCCTCTCCCCGGCTCTCGCTCGCCTCTCCCTGCCTCTCCCCGCCTCTCGCTCGCCTCTCCCTGCCTCCTCCTGCCTCTCCTCGCCTCTCCCTCGCCTCTCCCTCGCCTCTCCCGCTCTCCCTCGCCTCTCCCGCCTCTCCTCGCTCTCTCCCCCTCTCCCTCGCCTCTCCCCGCCTCTCCCGCCTCTCCCCGCCTCTCGCTCGCCTCTCCCTGCCTCTCCCTGCTCTCCCTCGCCTCTCCTCGCCTCTCCCTGCCTCTCCCTGCCTCTCCCGCTCTCTCGCTCTCGCCTCTCCCCGGCTCTCGCTCGCCTCTCCTGCCTCTCCTGCCTCTCCCTCGCCTCTCCTGCCTCTCCTCTCGCTCGCCTCTCCTGCCTCTCCTGCCTCTCCTGCTCCCTGCCTCTCGCTCGCCTCTGCCTCTGCCTCCTCCCGCCTCTCGCTCGCCTCTCCCTGCCTCTCTGCCTCTCCCTGCCTCTCGCTCGCCTCTCCCCGCCTCTCCCTGCCTCTCCCCGGCTCTCGCTCGCCTCTCCCTGCCTCTCCCCGGCTCTCGCTCGCCTCTCGCTCGCCTCTCCCTGCCTCTCCCTGCCTCTCGCTCGCCTCTCCCTGCCTCTCCCTGCCTCTCCCCGGCTCTCGCTCGCCTCTCCCTGCCTCTCCCTGCCTCTCGCTCGCCTCTCCCTGCCTCTCCCCGGCTCTCGCTCGCCTCTCCCTGACTCTCCCTGCCTCTCTCTCCTGCCTCTCCGCTGCCTCTCCCGCCTCTCCCTGCTCTCCCTGCCTCTCCCGCCTCTCCCGCCTCTCCCTGCCTCTCCCTCCTCTGCCTCTCCTGCCTCTCCCTGCCTCTCGCTCGCCTCTCCTCGCCTCTCCCCGCCTCTCCCCGCTCTCGCTCGCCTCTCCCTGCCTCTCCCTGCCTCTCCTCCCTCTCGCCTCTCCTCGCTCTCGCCGCCTCTCCCGCCTCTCCTCGCCTCTCCCTCGCCTCTCCCTGCCTCTCCCTGCCTCTCCCTGCCTCTCCCTGCTCTCCCGCCTCTCCCTCGCTCTCCTGCCTCTCCCTGCCTCTCCCTGCCTCTCCCTGCCTCTCCCTGCCTCTCCCTGCCTCTCCCTGCCTCTCGCTCGCCTCTCCCTGCCTCTCCCCTGCCTCTCGCTCGCCTCTCCCTGCCTCTCGCTCGCCTCTCCCTGCCTCTCCCTGCCTCTCGCTCGCCTCTCGCTCGCCTCTCCCTGCCTCTCCCTGCCTCTCCTGCCTCTCGCTCTCGCTCTCCCCGCTCTCGCTCTCGCCTCGCCTGCCTCTCCCGCCTCTCCCTGCCTCTCCTCGCCTCTCCTCGCCTCTCCCTGCCTCTCCCCGGCTCTCGCTCGCCTCTCCCTGCCTCTCCCGGCTCTCGCTGCTCTCCCCCTCTCCCTGCCTCTCCTCGCCTCTCCTCGCCTCTCCCTGCCTCTCCCCGCCTCTCCTCGCCTCTCCCTGCCTCTCCCCGGCTCTCCTCGCCTCTCCCTGCCTCTCCCCGGCTCTCGCCTCGCCTCGTCCTGCCTCTCCCTGCCTCTCCCCGGCTCTCGCTCGCCTCTCCCTGCCTCTCCCTGCCTCTCCCTCGCTCTCGCTCGCCTCTCCCCGGCTCTCGCTCGCCTCTCCCTGCCTCTCCCTGCCTCTCGCTCGCCTCTCCCTGCCTCTCCCCGGCTCTCGCTCGCCTCTCCCTGCCTCTCGCTCGCCTCTCCCTGACTCTCCCTGCCTCTCCCTGACTCTCCCTGCCTCTCGCTCGCCTCTCCCTGCCTCTCCCCGGCTCTCGCTCGCCTCTCCCTGCCTCTCGCTCGCCTCTCCCCGCCTCTCCCCGCCTCTCCCCGCCTCTCCCCGGCTCTCGCTCGCCTCTCCCTGCCTCTCCCTGCCTCTCCCCGGCTCTCGCTCGCCTCTCCCTGCCTCTCCCTGCCTCTCCCTGCCTCTCACTCGCCTCTCCCTGCCTCTCCCCGGCTCTCGCTCGCCTCTCCCTGACTCTCCCTGCCTCTCCCTGCCTCTCGCTCGCCTCTCCCTGCCTCTCCCCGGCTCTCGCTCGCCTCTCCCTGACTCTCCCTGCCTCTCGCTCGCCTCTCCCTGACTCTCCCTGACTCTCCCTGACTCTCCCTGCCTCTCCCTGCCTCTCTCTGCCTCTCCCTGCCTCTCGCTCGCCTCTCCCCGCCTCTCCCTGCCTCTCCCCGGCTCTCGCTCGCCTCTCCCTGCCTCTCCCTGCCTCTCCCTGCCTCTCGCTCGCCTCTCGCTCGCCTCTCCCCGCCTCTCCCTGCCTCTCCCCGCCTCTCCCCGGCTCTCGCTCGCCTCTCCCTGCCTCTCCCTGCCTCTCCCTGCCTCTCGCTCGCCTCTCCCTGCCTCTCGCTCGCCTCTCCCTGCCTCTCCCTGCCTCTCCTCGCCTCTCCCGCCTCTCCCTGCCTCTCGCTCGCCTCTCGCTCGCCTCTCCCTGCCTCTCCTCGCCTCTCCCTGCCTCTCTGCTCTCCCTGCCTCTCGCTCGCCTCTCCCTGCCTCTCGCTCGCCTCTCCCTGCCTCTCCCTGCCTCTCGCTCGCCTCTCCCTGCCTCTCCCTGCCTCTCCCTGCCTCTCCCCGCCTCTCCCCGCCTCTCCCTGCCTCTCCCCGCCTCTCCCTGCCTCTCCCTGCCTCTCCCTCGCCTCTCCCTGCCTCTCCCCGGCTCTCGCTCGCCTCTCCCTGCCTCTCCCTGCCTCTCGCTCGCCTCTCCCTGCCTCTCCCTGCCTCTCCCCGGCTCTTGCTCGCCTCTCCCTGCCTCTCCTTGCCTCTCCCTGCCTCTCCCTGCCTCTCGCTCGCCTCTCCCTGCCTCTCGCTCGCCTCTCCCCTGCCTCTCCCTGCCTCTCGCTCGCCTCTCCCTGCCTCTCCCTGCCTCTCGCTCGCCTCTCCCTGCCTCTCGCTCGCCTCTCCCTGCCTCTCGCTCGCCTCTCCCTGCCTCTCCCTGCCTCTCGCTCGCCTCTCCCGGCCTCTCCCTGCCTCTCCCCGGCTCTCGCTCGCCTCTCCCTGCCTCTCCCTGCCTCTCGCTCGCCTCTCCCTGCCTCTCCCTGCCTCTCCCTGCCTCTCGCTCGCCTCTCCCTGCCTCTCGCTCGCCTCTCCCTGCCTCTCGCTCGCCTCTCCCTGCCTCTCCCTGCCTCTCGCTCGCCTCTCCCTGCCTCTCCCTGCCTCTCGCTCGCCTCTCCCCGGCTCTCGCTCGCCTCTCCCCGCCTCTCCCTGCCTCTCCTCGCCTCTCCCTGCCTCTCCCTGCCTCTCCTCGGCTCTCGCCCGCCCGGAGCTGCCTTGCTCTGAGCCAGACTCATCGTCAGCCTGTTCTTATTTTAAATAAACTACGTTTACTACACAGCATGTGTACAATGATTTTTGTTACTCAGAATTTTACTACTCATACAGATAATATTACTAATAACAATAATGACAATAAAACAGCAGCAGCAGATACATGACTTCTCTTCATGACAGAGATAGACCCTCTGCTGCTGCTGCTGCTCCTCGTCTCCTGATTGGTTGAAGCCCGCGTCAAAGCTTCAAAAGCTCAGCTTTGCTCAGCTTCGGCGTCAAAGGGATTGTTGTGATACGCGAGCGTTTCGCGCGTCAAAAGCTTCAAGTGAGCGCGTAGTACGCGCGACTCTTGAAGCTTTTGACGCTCGTCAAGTGACGCCGGGGCTCTTGGCTTCACCTGACGCGCTTCACCATTCACTTTCAATGGAAACCTGACGCTTTTGACGCCGAAGTTAAGTCCGGTGTGAACGCCCCTTAAGTAGCTCTCAAACAGTGGTTGTTTTGTGCTTTACAATTGTTGATAATTCCTGCCTTAACTTTACCAAATGGCTTGAGGGCAACTATTTAACCTTTATTTAACCAGGAGAACCTAAATGTCTTTAACAGAGACAACAGACATAAGAATAATCTGAAACGACTCCGTCAGAAAGTCAAACTGAGTGAGTCCACTCACTCATTTAGCATTAACATTGGTTTTAAAGGGTATTTTATTTTACTTGACCAAACTTAGACAAACATCATAAAAGGTAAATATGAAAAGACATCAAAGAATGAGGAAGGGGGAATAAAACCCAATAGGTAATAATAGACTCAGGCTTACATTTTAACAAATACATCAAACCAGTAACATCTGCAGCTTATTACCATCTAAAAACCAGAATCAATAATATAGTGTCTCAGGCAGACTCCTGCATTTGTCTGACTCACAGGGACTGGCCTCCTGCTGGTGCCCAGGGTCAGAACTAAACAAGGGGAGGCAGCGTTTCAGCTCAAATCTGGAACAGTATTCCTGAAAATGTAAGAAAAGCTTCTGCGCTGAGAATGTTCAAATCCAGGTTTACCTTTGCATAAAACTGAAAGGATTTCATCTTTTTAATAGGCTGGGATTAGTTAAGTCATATGAGTTGCCTTGTGCAATGGTGTAGGTTTAGTTTCATCTTAGGTAGGGACACAAATCTTAATTCCTCAAAACATTCAAACCCTGGGGCCTGATATCGAACCCAGGGACCATCAAATCCAAACCACTAGACCACCAGTGAGCGTGACGACACTTGGTATCCCCCTTACTAATTCTCTGCATGTAGTCAATGTAGGGATGTCACAATTACTGGTAAAACCTAGGTAACAAAAAATTTACTATAACATTAATCTATAACATTCTTAATTAAAAAAAGAGATATATATAATACTGTATATCTCGGGGGATTACCGCGCCCGCGGTGTACAGCACCGTGTGCCTTTCCACACACTCTGTATTAAACCTAAGGACAAAGTCTGAAGTTTGGGTATATTTTAGATTTTTAAAGAATGCCGAGGAAAGGTAACTATTCTGTCTGACGTGCAGCAAAAGGCAGCAATACATCAAACCTCATGATTATCCATCTGTCAATGTTAAAGCCACTCTGTAATTTTTTTGCTCCAAATGAAAAAACATGTTAACCAATAACAAATGTGACTTTTCTAAGAATATTTAGCTCCACCATGTTTTTGATTTGTTTTCATAGACTTAGAATTTGAATTACAAATGTCCATGAGAGCTGAAGACTCTCCATTTCGAGAATCGCGTTTTTGTTGTACAGGTGCTACGAATAACGTTGCTTCCACAAGTTTGAAGTAGGATCCATGGAGGACCACAGTTACGTAAAAGAACAACCCGAACATCTTTTAGAAAAAAAATTATGCAAAAATCTAGAAAGTGGCGTCATAACAGCAAAAGTGTCAACATCGCAAACCACACGCACCAAAAGGCAGAGTTAAAACAACAGGAGGCACATTGCACGTGAACAATATGTAACTTTCTTCACACACCAACAGTGTTGGGAACGAGGCAGAGTCTGCAACACACGTCTCAGGATGTTCTGACCCGAGTTCTGACCCGAGTCCAACTACTTTGTCACAAGTTTCAACAAAACGTATTCAGGAGACAAGCCTCAAATATGCTAAAGTAAGTAAGCTTTATTTATATACCGCCTTTCACAAACCAGAGTCACAAAGCGGTTTACAATTGTTATTTTTGGGCATTTGTCTCTCACTCCACACAGAGATGGGAGCAGGGTCGCCAAACAGGAGGCGCATGCCAGAACTATTGGACATATTTTTAGTGGTAGGGGAAACCGGAGTACCCGGAGGAAACCTACGCACACACGGGGAGAACATGCATGGCAACGCATGGCGCCGTAAAGATGGTGCCGGGACAAGAGCTCTGGTGTGTGTGGTGCACACCGGGGTAGTCTTGCACAGTTTTTCCAATGTGGTTTTACTGCAAATGGCAAATAAATGAATCTGAAACTCCACTCAGAAAGGCCCTGGTCCGGCCGGGATTCGAACCCAGGACCTTCTTGCTGAGGTGAGAGTGCTATCCACTCAGCCACCGTGCCGCCCTAAAACACACAGAATTCCCGCAAAACCATCGGCAGAATACTTTATCAGCAGCGTGAGTGAATGTTCTGTTTTCTTACCGTGATGATGAAAGCTAATAATCTGAGATTTCTTTTCCACGGTAAAGCACCTCTGTGCAACGCGCTGCACGTCCGCCTCTGCGCACGTGCGACAGGGCACATTTGTGGCGCGGTGCGGTATGGAAAGATCTGGTCATTTCTCAAACTAAAGGAGTCTTTCCTTAGTGGTCCGGTGAATTACCGGGTGTTAGGGGCCACTGTCAAACATGACATATGGTCCTCGGAGGTTTCCGTAGTGTTGGTGGAAGAAGGAGACTTGCAATATATGATCTCAACGCTAGATGGAAGTAAAAATAACACAGTTCACCTTTAACGTAAAAGTGCGGCCGCAGCGCCCACCGCCATCAAATAAAAAATGCATCTAGCTGTAATAGGCAGCTACTACGCTACGCTAAACTGGTAAACAGTAATAGCTGAGACGGTGAAATTAAGACACAGCAATATTGATAACATGCACTTTGTTTTAACCATTTTAGTTGACATTCACTTCGTGTATTATAATTAAGTGGAGGTTATCAACCAAATGTTACATTTGTTCACTTTTTTCAGTTTGTGTTAGACTATCAACACAAACTGATATGCTTATATCAATGCTTTCGGGAAAAAAGTCACTGAACTTTAAAAAAAAAACCCACAATATTACCGTAAACCGTGAACATTTTGGTCACAACAACCGTGAGGTTACATTTTCATACCATGACACCCCGAAGTTGAATGGATGATAGATCCACAACTATTTTACTTTTCGAAAGTACACAGTAGCTAACTAATTGTAGAATGTAGCATCCCGCTACTTGATCAACAAGCATTCACACTTGCTAAAACAGCTAAAACAGGAGCTAAACCAGAATTAAACCAGGACTGACACGGGGGAACACAGTGCTTGTGAACATATGCCTCCAGCCTGAGTTATCATTCTCCCGAGACTGTAAACAAGTGCTGCTAACGTGTTCGCTGATACAGAAGTACCGGTTTATAATATAATCTGCACTTGTGGAAAAGAATACCAAAAACAGCTGGTTTAAACTCACAAGCCTAAAGCCATCAAAGCGTTTTGGGGCATTGCAGCAGTACGTCTGATTTTTTAAACTGACGCGTCTGAAATTTTGTGAATGTGCGCCCAGTGCGTGTGGACGCTGCGTTGATGGTCTGAACCCCTTTAGCTAGTCGTTGTTGTCGCGTTTTTTCCCTCTTGTTGCATTTGCCAGAATGCCTTGCAGTTCATGCAAGGCCATAATAGGTCGATAAGCCTCTTCCTACTTCCCCCAGAAGGCTGTGCGGTTCTGGCTCGGCTTTTCATCATGTTTTACATAATTTTACATAAAATAGCTCATTTAAATTGTCAATTTTTTAGTTGTTTCTGACATTAAGCTCAAGACTACAATTTGACAATATGCATTGAAGCAAAACAAATATTAAAAATTAACTCACCTGGAGATTGTGTTTTGGGTGAAATCATAGCAGACTTCTTTGGGGACATCTTTGACGGGAGTGCTGCCTCAGGCTCATTTCTTTTGGACACTGCAATAAGCAGAGAAACATTCTGTCACAGAAAACACAAACCTTTTATTTCATAAAAATGTTATTTCAATAGTTTTAACATATTTCATGTTTTAATTAGTAAGGAAACGTATGTTATAGAATAAATAAATGTATTTATTTCATTAAATAACCATCCACCAGATGGCGCTGCTTCTCCACTCCTAACATGTGTTCAATTCCTATTGGACAGCAAGTGGCACTAAAAACGTGTATAATCCACTGCAGGAACCTAAATTGATAAAACAGAGAAGGAAGCATCAGCAGACAGCACCTGGGGCTACCTAAAATGTTTTGGCATGAACCCTAAATGTTGTCTGTCCAAACTGAAGAGAATTGTACAAATATACATGCTGTTCCCATCTTATTAGAAAACCTGCTATCTTTTGTATACTTGTAAGAAAGAGCCCTTTTAGTCACTATCTGATGTGTGAGATTGTTAAAAAAGTAACTAAGAGTAAGTATTTAGGTCAGAACTGTGTTTTTTAACCAGTGGGCTGTGGTTCGTTGGTGCCTTTTAGATGTTGTTTGGTGTGCCTTTGGGAATGATCCAATATCGCCTGAAGGTCAAAATAAAAATGCTAAAAAAGAATGGAAGAAGATAAGAAATACTTTTGTTGTGTTTGTTTAATTTTCTGTTAAATACACTTTGATGACAACTACTTACAGTTTAAACTTGTGGTGTGCCATGTGCCACGGCTCAAAAAGTTTGGAAGACACTGGGGCCGATGATGATTATTGATGTTCTGTATTGTCTTGATTTTGTTTTTATAAATCAATGATTTATTAACATTTTACTTAAATTAATCTAAAGTCAAAGTACAATTAAGTGCAGTTCAAATATAAAACAATAATTGGTCAAATATGTTTGCTTCATCAAGGCATTAGGAAAGTGAGGTGCAAGATGGCATTTTAAAGCTCGCAGATTTGAGTTTGAATCCAGATAATTTACTGCATTAGTCAGTTTTCTCATTTTTTCAGTTTTTTCATATTTTTTGTGACAGTAAGAACTTCTTTGATAGCTCCACCACATAATCCTCCACACACCACTGACTGCACAGACTGCACTGCTGGCTGAACTGGATCATCTTGGAGAGGAATTATTTGTGGTGAGGAAGATGGGAAAGTGTCTTACACAGAGGGGAGCTACGTTGTGAAGGCACAGAGCGCCGCTGCAGGCTGGGGGCATTAGGAGGGGCAGTAGAGGGTGAGTCAGGAGGGGCCGCTGTGGCTTTGTGGAGAGGGGTGTCATCACTGCCACTGCCACCATCTGTAGAGACAGAATCACAAGAAACCTCATGTCACACTCAAGTTATTTATTTCATCATTAATTCAAGCAGAAACATGTACATTCATAAATTAATATAAAGTTAAAATTATATTTACAAATTATCAGCTCAAAATTGAGCTTCCCAGCTTGGTTTAAACATTTCAATAAAGTTAAGACTGTAACAAGGTCCCAGCAAGACCCAGCACCACAACTCAGGCCAGTCCCAGACCCCAACTCAGGCCAGTCCCAGACCACAACTCAGGCCAGTCCCAGACCACAACTCAGGCCAGTCCCAGACCACAACTCAGGCCAGTCCCAGACCACAACTCAGGCCAGTCCCAGACCACAACTCAGGCCAGTCCCAGACCACAACTCAGGCCACTTTGGGAACCACTTTGAGAACCACTTCTGTAGTGTTTCATAAATTATTATTATGATTATTATTATTTGGTCTCATACTTCATTGTTCAATATATGTATATATCAAAACTTCTTATGGGACAAACCTTGTTCACAAACATCTTGTGATGGTTGGAACTTATTGTAAAAAAAATCAGTAACATTTTTCAAGAGCATAAAAAAAACCCTCTCTACATTTGTACACTGACAGCAGTCCGTTCAAATCGATAAAAACAAAACAGACAATGTCTCACCATCAAACATTTTCACAGCAGCTGTTTATTGCCTCTAATAGCTGAGAGTGGAAGTATTGGATGATCAAAAGCAAAGAGAATAAATAATGTGCATTCAGTTTTAAGATCAAAAGCATGCATACTATAGTATTTCAACTAATGTTCAGAGCCAAAGTGCTGCCATTGATATTGATTTAAATGATGACTTCAGTCTGTACTCTAAATCAGTTGACTGTGTTCACAGATAACATTTCCTGCCATCAATTATTCAATTCCTCAATCAATGGAGATACTGCTCAAGCACAGAGGCGTTGAAATGATCTCCAAATCTTACAAGTATAAAACATTTTTACATTTGAAATAACAGTTTTGATGTAGACTCCAAGAGAGTGATTGCCCGAGGCATGAGCGAAGCCTCCATTGGGACGTCTCTGCAACACAATGTATTCTGCTGGGACAAGCACAGGCTTTTGTTCCACTTACAGAGAGACGAGAGCACAAGAAGGGAGATGAGGGAGGGGCTGGAGCCATACTCTTGCACACTAGCAAGAGTATGCTTTGCTGCCAGCAATTTCTATTAAAGCATGCTTCCAAACTACAGCTTTTGCATACAAGACTACCTAATTTAAGAACATTTTAGTATATTATTAAAATGAAAAGGATGGAACTACAAAAGCTTGTCTAAAGGTCCATTACCTTGATACCTTGATATTCATTTATCACTAGGACTCCTAGGTTTGTGTAAGCCCTCAGTCGTACAGGGATTAGTCAAAGCAAAGGAAGGTTTCGCACCCATCATCTGTACTTCTTAGCAAGTTTAAATCTCCAACGCGCGGTCTGAGAATTCATTCCCTGAAGAAGTCCGCTGGTTTGAGAACGAAACGTCGGGAAAACTTGCTAAGAAGTACAGATGATGGGTGAGAAACCTTCCTTTACTAGGACTCCTAGAATTCTGAAACTATTAGAACTCCTAGAAAAGTAATTTTGATTAAATGGTAACTGCTGCCAAGTAAACAGTGTGTTGCAATTCATTTCAATCCAATTTATTTTGTATAGCCCTAAATTGCAACAGCAGTCATCACAGAGGACTTTACAAAGTTGTCAATTTGCCAACACAGATCAGAGAATCAAACAGTTCCAACACAGGAAATGCAAAACTAACGACCGCATAGGAGCTTTTAGTGCCCCCCATAGGCTCCTGGAGTCTCTTAAAAAATGTATGAAAATAGGTATATTTAATATTTTGTTTTAACGTGGTTTCTGTAGAACAAATATTGTTGTTTTAAAATGCTGTAATAATGTCAATAAATAAATATTGAATTTCTTCATGTCAACTTAGATTTGAGACAGGATTCAGCGTGGTAAACAAAACAGTGTGTGCGACATGGACCATGTTTGCTTTGTAATGAGAAGCTTTAAAACAACAGAAAGAGTCATTTTGAAAGACATTTCCAGGGAATTAATTTTATTAATTATTATATTATTAATTGTAGTTTCATTTCCAAACTTCTACTGCTGGACGCTTTGTTGCAACCAGAGAAATAATTAAGCTAAAAAATACATTCATGGTGATTACATGAAGAGTTAATTCACCAAATTATCAGAGCACCTATTTTCAGACAAAACCGAGATAATCCAGTAATTTACAGACATGCCTCTACGCAAAGACGGTGAAATAAATGGCCATTGAAAAGGCAGATATCAACCATCAATCATCTAAGCAGACAATTTTTCTGAAACCAGCGTAACCCAGCCGGAGATGAGTTACGTGATGTGATCAATATCAAACCGAAAAATCAGATGTCTTACTGTATTTTTTCTACATTTTATCAACACTACAAAATGGAAGTCGAACTTAAAAAAACAAATATTGTCTAGCTTAGTAGTCACTTGGTGCGTCATTCTCTGCTTTATGCAGAACCCGGAGGGAACCCTTCTCAAATACGAGGAGAACTGGCAAACTCCACACAGAAAGGCCTGAAGGTGGAATCGAACCTTCTTGCTGCACAATGGCGCCACCATGCTGCCCTCAATGTTAGTTTTTTGCAGCTCCAGACAGATTTGTTTTTAGTTTTTTGGTCAAACATGGCTCTTTGAACATTTTAGCTTGCCGAGCCCTAAACTAACTAGCACTCATTTCTGCTGGAAAACCAAGCGCTGACCCAGCTCAAAACCAGTCCAGGACCAGCCTAAGAAAAGAGGATTAAATGGCATAGAATGTTGGTTACCAAGCGACTAAAAATGGTCATCTTTGAATTTCAATTGAATGGAGCTGGGCACCTCGAGTCGGCGAAGGAGGCGCAGACACCGGGGAAGGCGAGGCGGTCTGCTCGTTCGAAGCCGCTCCTACAGGAGTTAGGGCGTTGTTAACGCCCTACAACAACGCCCTAACTTGGGACAAGGTCAGTGACATGCTAATGAGTTAGGAGGGTGAGACCTGCACTCCACTTGAGCATCCCAGCAGACAATAGGTCAGTGACATGCTAATGAGTTAGGAGGGGTGAAACCTGCACTCCACTTGAGCATCCCAGCAGACAATAGGTCAGTGACATGCTAATGAGTTAGGAGGGGTGAAACCTGCACTCCACTTGAGCATCCCAGCAGACAATAGGTCTGTGACATGCTAATGAGTTAGGAGGGGTGAGACCTGCACTCCACTTGAGCATCCCAGCAGACAATAGGTCAGTGACATGCTAATGAGTTAGGAGGGGTGAGACCTGCACTCCACTTGAGCATCCCAGCAGACAATAGGTCAGTGACATGCTAATGAGTTAGGAGGGGTGAGACCTGCACTCCACTTGAGCATCCCAGCAGACAATAGGTCAGTGACATGCTAATGAGTTAGGAGGGGTGAGACCTGCACTCCACTGGAGCATCCCAGCAGACAATAGGTCTGTGACATGCTAATGAGTTAGGAGGGGTGAGACCTGCACTCCACTTGAGCATCCCAGCAGACAATAGGTCTGTGACATGCTAATGAGTTAGGAGGGGTGAGACCTGCACTCCACTTGAGCATCCCAGCAGACAATAGGTCAGTGACATGCTAATGAGTTAGGAGGGGTGAGACCTGCACTCCACTGGAGCATCCCAGCAGACAATAGGTCAGTGACATGCTAATGAGTTAGGAGGGGTGAGACCTGCACTCCACTTGAGCATCCCAGCAGACAATAGGTCAGTGACATGCTAATGAGTTAGGAGGGTGAAACCTGCACTCCACTGGAGCATCCCAGCAGACAATAGGTCTGTGACAGGCTAATGAGTTAGGAGGGGTGAGACCTGCACTCCACTGGAGCATCCCAGCAGACAATAGGTCTGTGACAGGCTAATGAGTTAGGAGGGGTGAAACCTGCACTCCACTTGAGCATCCCAGCAGACAATAGGTCAGTGACATGCTAATGAGTTAGGAGGGGTGAGACCTGCACTCCACTTGAGCATCCCAGCAGACAATAGGTCTGTGACATGCTAATGAGTTAGGAGGGGTGAGACCTGCACTCCACTTGAGCATCCCAGCAGACAATAGGTCTGTGACATGCTAATGAATTAGGGTCGTTAGCCTCAGCAGGGTCGTTAGACCTGCTCCCTTCTACATCAGACCTTAGATTGTTTATGAGTTAGTATCAGGATTAGGGTGTGGCTAACCACACCCATAGGTTATAAATCTCCAACGCGCGGTCCGAGAATTCATTCCCTGAAGAAGTCCGCTAGGTTGAGGACGAAACGTCGGGAAAACTTGCTAAGAAGTACAGATGATGGGTGAGAAACCTTCCTTTGCTTTGTTATAATAAACAATTACAGCACATACACTATGTACACTATGTTGTCATTTATCTTTCCATTCAAACAACCATTTACAGAAAAATATGGCATAATTTTGCCGACAGTTGGAAATGCGATGATGAATGTAATGATGGCCGATGTTCTATCAGTAGAAAGGAAATACAGGTGTGTTATAATTTGCTGAATGCTGAGGATTCAAGTCAGTAAACACCATTGTTATGTTGCAGCTTGAGAAAGTACACTGCTCTTTACAAAAAACCATGTTCATAAAAGTGAAACTATCACAATGTATTAATATTATAACATTGTGATAGTTTCACTTTTATGATTTGTATACACAAATATACTGTATATCATATTCAACCAAAAGAATATTTAAGCACAAATTAGGTGAATGTGATTTCACAACCGAGTACAAAAACACCTGGGCAGCACGTAGACCAGTCTCAACATGTACACTCACTGATGATCATACCACTGTTAAAACATGCACAAGTTGTAAACAACTATTCTTTTAAAATTAGATTCAGCTGAACTCGCGTACATAACGGCTGATGAGTTTCTTTAAAAGGTGGAAAATACTATTTAAAATGTTTTACTAAACATTTGGGTAAAGCATAAAAATAACTTTTTTGAAAATCGAAAATGAAAATGTTTTAGCTGGATAGTTTGGTCCAAGTCCACATCATGCTTCAGACAAGTTATCTTGCAGTTTTTCTAAAATAAGGAGAGTGCTCTCTAAATTTGAAACAAGTTCTGTCATAATAGATCCACCTCTCCGTGCTCAGGGTGGGGGTAGTAGTGGGCTGCACCCATGATTATACAAGCAGCTGCAGTGATTTCACTTTCACTAACTAAAAACATTGCAACCATTTAACACCAGGAAAAAGTAAAAAAAGAAAAAAAAGAAAAGAAATATGGGTAATGCCAGATTAATAACTGTGCTGAAACAATCTGATCTGATGGACAATTATGATTCTGACACATTGTTAAGAAATTAGATTTGGGATTCATGTTTGAACTGTTAGATTCTATCAGTGGATTCAGTTTAGCATATGGCTAGGAAGGTAAGACTCAGGGAAGGCTAAACTCCTCAGACTGTCAGTCAAGCTGCATAGGGAGCCCCCTGCTGGAGAAGTATGGTAACTTGTGTGCTTTATACTGTATACTGTATTCTTCATGTGTTTTAACTGTTGATTCTCTGACCTGTGTTGGTGATTTCAATGGTTTTGTTAAGTCCTCTGAGATGACTTCTGTTGTGACCTAGGGCTATACAAGAATAAATTGTATTGTGTATTGTATTGTATTGAGTATGGTAACCTCTCCTCCTTCTTACTCTATCTGCATTATTAAGATTTGGACTGTAGTGTGTTCATTGCTATTCACCAGTTGTCCTATTGTCTGTTTCATGGCGCGACAACGGGACCCCTGAACCTGGCCTCCTCCGTCTACACCTGCGCAATGCCCTGCTCGACCCGCCTGGGAGCTGCTTCAGTCCTGCACCGGACCTGTCCACGCTCTGCGGCCACTGCGTGGCATTGGTCCTCGTGGTCCTAGATCTTTAGCCCGTCCGTCCGTGAGGAGCGGATCCCTTTCTCAAGTGTGGGTCTCCCCGAGGTTTCTCAATTTTTTTCCCACTGGGTTTTTTGAGTTTTTCATTGCCGATGCAGGAGGGTCTGTTGGACAGTTAGTGTCCAACTAGAAGGACTGTGGTGATGATCCAGGACACTTTAACATTCTACAATATGTGTGGACATTGATCAACATTCATGGACATTGGTCTCTCCCTATGGACCAATACATATGTGTATATTTTGTGTCGTAACTGTTGATTCTCTTGTTAAGTCCTCTGAGATGACTTTTGTCGTGATTTAGGGCTATACAAGAATAATGCTGCTTTCGGGCCGCCAACGCTGAAACGCTGAAGCCTCGCTCACCAGACGCACATTCTCTAGTTTTCAGACGCAGGGGTCTTCAGACCAGAACGTCCTGGCGGGAGTATCCGGAGGGCTTTGATGCCAACAGAGTTATGCTAGCGGCTTCTTGTGTACAGATCTTCTCCAATACTGCAGCTTTGCAGCGTGTCTGTGTTCAGAGACCTTCCACAGACTTTATATAACAGCAGTATGTGTTCACGGAGGTGCACAATAAGTTTATTTTATTATTAAATGGTACTTCCACTTTGCGGCTCTCTGATTGGTTGCTGCACGAGCGTCCCGAGGAAAGGTTGAGCAAAATTCATCATGAACAACCATAAATGACAAATTGCCTAGACTAAAACTAAAATAAGTATGTAGTCTTCTCTCAATACTGTCCAATATTCAATTCTGAATCCTTTTTCCTTGATATCATCTGTGTGATTCTCACAGATTTGTCAATAGACTCTTTAAATAACACTGTAACTGTAACAAACACTTACATTATGATCCAAGACGCAGCTTGACTGTTGCTGCAGAAAATGCACTCTTTCCTTTCATGCTCTTTGAGCATGGTACTTTACCACACACTGTCTTCTCACAGTAAATGATTTTCAGGCTTGTTGGAAGACAATGGCTCTGCTTTAGTGTTGCGTTCTTAGAATTGAATGCACTCATTTGAACTCCCTAAAATGGTGTTTTATGGCAATTCCTTTTTCTAAAGAAATCGCATGGACTTGGACTATGAGTGTGTATTTAATATTGACACCAGTGTGATGCAGGGATTGAAGATTATTGTGGTCCAAAACACAGGAAACTGTTATTGACAAGGGAAGGGCATGTTTAAGAGAACACATTACCATTCTGAATAGTGCAAAGCCCAAATAATGTATATTGTATGTGCACAAAGTCAGCTTGGACCTTGGAGTAAAGGACCGTGTCTGTGAAGTGTTTGTTAGGGTAGAGTAGCAGGCGCAGGACTCACGCTGAGAGGGTCGGAGGCCATCACTGTGACTGCTTTCATTGGACTGGTTACTGGACACAGAAGAGACGCTGGAGCTGCGATTGAACCCAAAAGCAGCGAGGCGGGACGGAGGCAGTGCAGAGAAACCTGGTGGACGCAGACCAGACTGCCCTGGCTTCAGAACCATTGACTTATGGCTGATATCTGCTCCTGACCGCCTCTGATCTCCTGTTGTAGGGCATACTTGTTTTACTTTTATAGATATAAATTCAACAAAAAAATTATAACAGAAATAAGAAATTAGAATTGAGTAGGGCTGGACGTTATCTATTTCCAGTGTGCAATGAGGTATTTAAGTGACATTGTGACAAAATATCTTCCAATTTAATACAGTTGTTTCCTCGTATTGATCAATCACAGTGGTGTTGTATTTTAAGAAACATTGGGCCTCATTCACAAACTGTTCTTAAAAGGTACGCTGTGTAATTTTTACTCCCATCTAACATTCAGATCACATATTGCAAGTCTCCTTCTACCACCAACACTACGGAAGCCTTTGAGGACCATATGTCGTGTATGACAGTGGTCCCCAACACCTGGTAATTCACCGTACCACTAAGGAAAGAATCCTTTAGTTTGATAAATGACTAAATCGTTCCATACACTGACGCATGTGCCCTGACGCATGTGCCCTGACGCATGTGCCCTGACGCATGTTCCGGAGGTGGACATGTAAACAAAGTCCGCGTTGTGAAGCGGCATGCGCTGCACAGAGGTGTTTAACCATGGATCTATTATAAAATATTTTACAAACGCGGTGAGAAGAGACACATGGAGGAATGGGAAATCTGTGGGAGGTTAAAACCACAATGGTCCGAGAAGCCAGGAGGACATTGCCTTGGACACAGCCGCGGCAGAACCATCACGGTAAGTTAAACACAACATTCACTCACGCTGGTGATAATGTTTTCTGGCGATTGTTGTGCGGGGATTCTGTGTGCGAGTCAGAACATCCTGAGACTGTGTTGCAGATTCTGCCTCATTCTCATCACTGTTGGTGTGCGAAAAAAGTTACTACAGCAATGTGCCTCCTGTTGTTTTAACTCTGCCTTTCAGTGTGGTTGGCGAAGTTGACAGTTTGCTGTATGACGTTGGACTTTTGCATGATCATTTTTTAAGATTGTTTGGGTCATTCATAACTGTGGTCCTCCATGATCCCTTCTTCAAACCTGTGAGGGCACAGTGAAAGCAACAATATCAGTAGCACTTGTGAAACAAAACGAAAACGCGTTTCTTGAATTCCTTTTTGTCCCTTATAAACCATTGTATTTCAAGATGGCGCATTGACACCAAGAGTACTCTGCTCTCATGGACATTTATACGTTAAATTCTAAGCCTATGAAAACAATTACAAAAACATGCTAGAGGTTATTCTTAAAAAGGTCACATCTGTTATAAGTTAACATGTTTTTTCATATAGGCTTAGAATTTCACTTATAAATGTCCACGAGAGCGGAGTCCTCTCGGTGTCAATGCGCCATCTTGAAAAACAGTGGTGGATAAGGACAAAAAAGATGCGAGAATCGCGTTTTTATTTCACATGAGCTACTGATGTTGTTTTACCGTGCCTTTCACAAGTTTGAAGAAGGAACCATGGAGGACCACAGTTATATAAAAGAACAACCTGAACAACAATTTTTTGATTTCTTTTTTTTTTTTAGAATAATTATTAATTGAGATCATATATTGCAATTCAGGGCGACAGTAGCTCAGTTGGTAGAGCATTGGCCTTTGGGCCTGAAGGTCGTGGGTTCGAGCTCACCGTAAGACCTACTTCACGACTCCCACTGATGACTGCTGTCGTTGTGTCCTTGGGCAAGACACTTAACCCTACTTTGCCCAAAGCCCCAACTGAAAGATCTCAGCTCCTGTGGACTCAGCACCTGCAGGAGGATCAGTGAGGGGCTGGTGCTCTGTGAACTGGGTGCAGCTCTGACTGCCACCCCCCCGACCCAGAAATGTATTAAGGGGAAGAAAATGGATGGATGGATATTGCAATTCTACCAACACTACAGAAGCCTCTGAGGACCATATGTCGTGTTTGACAGTGGTCCACAACCCCTGGTCATTCACCGGACCACTAAGGGGGTCAGAACATCCTCAGACCCATGTTGCAGATTCTGCTTCGTTCTCATTACTGTGGGAAGAAAGTTACGTATTGTTCACGTGTGCACATGTTGTGTACAAACTACAGCAATGTGCCTCCTGTTTTGAATCTGCCTTTCGGTGCGTGTGATGTTGACAGTTTGCTGTTATGACGCTGGTTTCTAGATTTTTGCATAATTCATTCTCTAAAAAGATTGTTGTTCGGGTCGTTCTTTTACTGAGGTCCTCAAACTTGTGAGGGCACAGTGGAAGCAACGTTATTAGCACCTGTGAAACAAAAACGCGGTTCTTGCATCCTTTTTGTCCCTTATCAACCAATGGCGCATTGACATGAGTCTTCAGCTCTCATGGACATTTATAATTCAAATTCTAAGTCTATGAAAACAAATCAAAAACATAGTGGCATTCATGAATTTTTCTCTCATTCAGGATTTTTTTTAAAGTAAGAACAAATCCTACAAACACTCAGGAGAACTCTTAAGCACATTTCAGTGCCGACATGTTGGCATGCTGGTGTTGTCTTTTGTAAAGTTCAATAAAATACATCATTACTGTGACATGTCTGTCATATTGATGTATGTATTTATTCCTTTTATTTTTAGTGGTAATTTAGCCTATTTTTAAAATGATTTTAAATTAAAAGTGCCAACGCTGATGATTTCCAAGTACATTGGAAATCATGCTGTCATTTTGTGACCACACCCTATTTATAAGGGACATTTCTCCATCCACAGGCCACAAAACAATGGCATATATATTGCTGCTGAAGGATATTCGGGATCAGGTTGATCTTTTTTCAGAGAGCGATAATTACCTCTTTGGACGCTTAGGCTCCCACGAGCGGTTCTTATCAATCTTTGCAATTATTTAGAGCCAGCACTTTGGAGCCACACACATCGGACCGACCCTGTCCCCCTCCAGTCAATTTTGAAATGTGTTTATTTGTTTTTCACATTTAAGGTCGAACCATTTATTTTTTACTTCCTCTATTGTGTGTCCCTCTTCTGATACTGCATCCACTGCATGCCAAACTGCCTCCCAGGCCTCCTTTTTATTTGTGCTGGTGCAACCTGCACTGAGGCTGCTAAATATGATTTTCTTCCTCCCAGTAGAACTTCCAGTTCTGAACTGTTAAAGTTGTTTTTTCTTTTTACCTGCGCTCCAACGGATTTACTCTTTGCTTTAGGCATGTTGCCGTTTCCTCTGAGTAGCGTCTGCACACAGCCCCGCAGTCTCTTTTATTTGCATTAATGGGGGGTTACCTATGCTAAGTACCTATGCAAACAATTTAGCGGCTTAAGAACGCATTGATGAATCCGACGAAGGGTCTTCTTAGAAATCTTCTTAAGATAGACTTAAGAAGAAATTGAAGATTCTTTAAAAAATATTGGTGAATGAGGCCCATTCTTACTATATTACTTCTTAGATGCAATGAAAAAAACCTTACTTGAATTATGAAACCTAATTTATTGTTATATACTGTATTGCTTAGCAGTATATTTTCTAAATATAACATCACACAGTATTAATTTGCAATATATTATGTAGAAAATAACTTCTTTGAACTTTATTTTAAATGAACCTTCCAAAATGTGATGCTTATCCTCACCTGCTCTCTCCTGGTGGACCTGTGCGGGGTCATTATGTCCCATGTGTTGGACTCTTTTGGCAGTGGGCTGTCGTGCCCCCAACCCCAGCTGAGGTTGCAGAGCTCTGGGGGAGCGGAACATACTGCTATTGCTATCTTGGGAAAGATGCTGCGGGAGAGATTTTCATTTATAAACATTCTTTCTTTGGCAAAGATGAACACAACATGTTTTGTATTTTCTCTCACCTCTTGATTATACTCAGGCATATCTTCATGAAAGCTACCGGACTTGGTACCTAGACGGTTTGTTTTGCCTGATGTAACTTTGCTCCCCGATGCAGACGACCCTGGAGGGTATAAGCCTGTTTTCTGGATCTCCTGTCTGTATTTATCAAAGAGAATATTGGAGGGTGTATGCGCTGGTGTGGCCTTTGTCAGTGCTCCAAAGTCAGACAAATCCGGTTTAGCTTGAGGATTCTTACGGACATAAGTAATAATTTTTGGCCTCACGTTTTTCCTGGGTTCTTCTTTCTGTGGAGGTGTGAGCGTTCTGGTGAGGCTGCCATTCGGACACGTCTTTGGCAGTTTGACCTTTTGGCTCAGGGGAGATTCACTGCGCTCTTGACTTGGTGCTCTGACATTTTGTACTTTCGCTGGCGAGTTGGGCGAGGTCCTTCTTGGTGAACTGGATGCATTTCTGGTTGGATTTGTTGTAATATTTCGACTTGGGCTTCCCCATGGCTTCCTCCCCTGTAGACTTGAATTACTTATGGCAGCTGTGTTTTCCAAAGAGCCATTCCGTTTGATTCCATTATCAAAGGACAGTGGTTTTTTCACTGAGTTTTCAAACGAAGGCTGCTTCCTAAAGCCGTAGCTGAAAGAGTTCTGCTTTTTCAGTGCATTATTGTAAGTCCCTTGCTTATTTGCAGATTTTGGTTCTAGTGAAGACTGACTGCGCCGTATTCCAGTTTTGGCAGGACTAGTTGTGCTGTAGTGCTGTACTGCTGGCGTATCATTTGCGAGGGCACCTTGCATTTTACTGTGGCTTTCCATGCTTTTATGAATACTTCTTTCAACATTGTTTCTACTGACATCTTTTTTCTTTTCCTGAACTTCCTGATTACTCATTTGTGCTTTGAAATGTACAGCTGTATTCAGGTTCATTCCTACATCTTTATGTTGCAGAGTGCTTTTCAAAGATGTGTGGCGCTGCGATATCTTGGGATTTTCTGAAATTGAGGCAAGAGTCATGTCCTCTGAAACGGTATTAGGGACATGCCAGGATTCAGAAGTCTTCTCAGCGGTTTCTATGACTGAGATTGTAGAAAGACAACTTATGTATACGTCTGTCTCCGAGCTTAATTCAGATTGTGCATTGGACTTCACGTCTTTATTGCTTGCTGCTTGCTGTGCTGTGGTATTGCTTTTTGAATCAAGCTGCCTTGGAATTTTTTTGCGCTCAGTAAGTCCGAGAAAATCCTCACCTTCTTCGAGTTCTTGACATTCCAACATTTCAAATTCTGCCAACTCCAAATCCTCACAAAGGGAGTTCTCTTCATACATGTTACCCCTTTGCTTCGCATTGCTGGTGGTCTTCAAGTCCAACAGAGGAACCCCAATTCCAGTTCTAGTTGCGTCGTCCTTTTCGATATCATTAGCATTAGCGTCACCAGCACTGTCTCTGGGCCCCACGTGGTGACGATGGTTGTTATTCCCCAACTGCACTGTAAACTCTCCTTGATCACACATTTTCTTGGTTTATAGTTCCATGAAGTGCTCAGTGTGGTCCATCAAAAAATGAATTTGAGGAATCATTTGTATTCTAGTGAAGTTTTATTTGCGTGGAGGGTCCTTCACAGACTTGTTTCTGTTCTCAGAGAAAGCTGGAAAACAAAACAGAATTGTCAAATGAAACATTTATTCCAAAGCATCCGCACAGCAAATTAAACATGGATTGTCAGGAGTTGTATTGTATTGTATTGTTTACTAATGTTTTGTACTATATGTCAACAATATTTCAGATAAGCAGCCCTAACTTCAGCCTTTCTTTGGTTCATTCATTAAAAAAAAAAAAACATATATTGTATGTTTTAAGCAACCAGATAAACATTCAAGAGTAACATAAAAGTAGGAGTGTGTCCCATTAACTTTTTACAGTGTTCTACCAGCATTCAACAGACAGGCCTAAAAGACAACGTATAGAGGATTGAACCCCCCAAACCAAACTGGACCAAACAAGTTCAATTACAGTGTTCAGCTCCAATGGGAACAAATATTGCACAGAAGTGACAAGTAAAATAAAATACAACAAAAGAATTACAAGTTACAAAAGAATACAGTGATGAATTGGATTGTGACTGGACAGGAGAATAGCATGTTGATTATATAGCCCTTGGCTCCTTTTAGATCTCTTTATCAGGCTGCCTCAGAAATCTAACACAAAACACTTTGAGAGGAAAGAGATAAACTATTCAATACTAAACTAATATAGGTTTTAGAAGTCATTTTGACCTTGTGTCAATCTAATTTTGTGTAATCATGCCATAACAGGCAGGATTATTATCAGAAACCTATCACTGCCTGATGTACGAGCAGCTGTCGTGGCTCTCTCTGTGCACTAGAACCCATGACTGCCTGATGTACGAGCAGCTGTCGTGGCTCGCTCTGTGCTCTAGAACCCATGACTGCCTGATGTACGAGCAGCTGTCGTGGCTCTCTCTGTGCTCTAGAACCCATGACTGCCTGATGTACGAGCAGCTGTCGTGGCTCTCTCTGTCCTCTAGAACCCATGACTGCCTGATGTACGAGCAGCTGTCGTGGCTCTCTCTGTCCTCTAGAACCCATGACTGCCTGATGTACGAGCAGCTGTCGTGGCTCTCTCTGTGCTCTAGAACCCATGACTGCCTGATGTACGAGCAGCTGTCGTGGCTCTCTCTGTCCTCTAGAACCCATGACTGCCTGATGTACGAGCAGCTGTCGTGGCTCTCTCTGTGCTCTAGAACCCATGACTGCCTGATGTACGAGCAGCTGTCGTGGCTCTCTCTGTGCTCTAGAACCCATGACTGCCTGATGTACGAGCAGCTGTCGTGGCTCTCTCTGTGCTCTAGAACCCATGACTGCCTGATGTACGAGCAGCTGTCGTGGCTCTCTCTGTGCTCTAGAACCCATGACTGCCTGATGTACGAGCAGCTGTCGTGGCTCTCTCTGTGCTCTAGAACCCATCACTGCCTGATGTACGAGCAGCTGTCGTGGCTCTCTCTGTGCTCTAGAACCCATGACTGCCTGATGTACGAGCAGCTGTCGTGGCTCTGTGCTCTAGAACCCATGACTGCCTGATGTACGAGCAGCTGTTGTGGCTCTCTCTGTCCTCCAGACATCAGCTACATTGGTTATTGTTTATTTTCAAATGTATTTATCTCAGTTTTCCTGAATATTTAAAACAATATACGATTCTTTCCGATCCTCGAACAGTTTGCGTCGTACAAAGCAGTCTTTTTTTGTCGAGTGAAAACAGAAGTTGGAAAACATGCATCTGAACGTAAAGCTCCGTCTGGAACAGTTTGCCGTTGTCTGTTCGCTCTAACTTCTCTGCCTCTGTTTAAAACTGCTCTGCTACAATATCTCCAGAATTCATGTCAATGTTTTTGATCTTAGGTTATGAGACCTAAACTTGTCTTTATTGTCTCCTAATTATTATTATTACCATTAATATTAATAGTATTATCCTTATTTAGTGTAATTACAGTACAGTCACAGCGTGTGTCTTTGTGTGTGTGTGCGTGCGTCCGTGCGTGCGTGTGTGTGTATATGTGTGTATGTGTGTGTGTGTATAGGTGTGTGTGTGTGTGTGAGTGATTGAGGGTGTGTGTATTTTTTATGGTTGCTTTTAATTTTTATTTTTTAATGATTTTCTTGTATTTTTTGTTTGTTTGCATCTGTTTTTCTGTATCTGTCCTTGTAAAATCTTGGACCCCCTCGAAAACGAGATGATTCATCTCAAGGGGCTTATCCTCTAAATAAATTAAAACATAGATAAATAAATGTCATGCCTGGAGCACAGAACATTCTCGCTACATCCTCAGCTCAGTATAGAACCAGATGGACTGCTTCTCCTCACCTTCACACTTTCGGAGTCACTGCAGAGGCAAGTGTCTCATTTCTATTCACAACACCCTGCTGCTGTTTAAGAACCCATTCAGCTACATTAGACCACAATACATCACCAAACAACCAGAACAGTGGTTACATTTCTGAATGTGCAGTGTGCAGGAAATACAAGAGGGATCAATGACTGAGATTTCTCTCTGAACCAGACAGGGACAGACAGGTGCTGTGTCAGCAGCTGCACTGCAGAACTACACAATGCAGAACACCCAGAAGCAGAGCACTTATGTTACAACAGATGAACATGTCACTCTGGGACGGGAACACAGGAGCAGAGAGTACAGTGTAAGTATTAGGGCTGCACGATATTAGAAATTAGAGCGATTAGAGTGTTTAGTATTGCGATAACGATATTATTGCAATATTTTTTTCTTTCACCTAAAATTGCAATCTGCATTGAAACGCAAGAGACAAATAACAAAAACATTAATGACATTCAAATGCATGCATTTATATACTGTAGGAGCCATATCTATTGGTTCATGGGTATGGTTGCTATGGCAACGTGTCAGGGGGCGTGGGTCACATGGGCATGGGTGTTGTGCCGGGAGTTTTGAAAGGCACTCGCTTCCGCTCAGTGACAGGGAGAGGGGAGAAGCCGGGTAGCTGTATTTTTCGTTGACCGCACACTTTTGGTCCATATTCTTTTGTTTTCTGTTTTACTCATATGCACTGTAACAATCATAAACCGCAGATACAATTAAATCCACAAAACGCATTACGTGCCTCCAGCGTGGTCTTTACAATCGGCAGCGCGTCATCCATTATACTGGACCCGCACTCTTCTCTCCAGAAGCGACACCACCTGTCACCGTTTGTTTGTGGAAAAGGAATCCGTGCATTAAAGTCTATTCATACTGCTTGTGTCTGGACATCAAGGAATAAATGCTCGGATGCAACAGGAGTCCATGCGCGCTCTCTGATCTTTACGCGCAGCACGCTCTGATTGACGGCTTCAATTGTGGATTAAATAATGCGCTGCTCTGGAGTTTCATTGTGAAAAGTGATTAAGCCGATATGTTGAAATGAAATGATTCCATAATCATTGCTACACGTGTTTGCATGAGTTTATTGTGACGTGTATTGAATAAAGAACTTGAAAATATATATTTGAACAAACAAAATGAGTGACACGGGTGGTGCGGCCTGGCGGCCTGAAATGGAGTCTCAGAAACGTGAGATCAAACTCACTGAAAAAGCTTTGGCGTACAAGGTGGAAAAACTTCAAAATGAGCGCAAAGGTTTTGTCAATAAAATTAAAGGGTTGATACCTGAAATAAAAGGTTTGATGAATCAAAAGGAAAATGTTTCTCAAATAAAGGATGACATGGAAAACCTGAGCAAACTGTATTTTTCTGCCAATGCTGCACAAAGTGAATTGTTGCCATTAATTCCACAAGAAGAGGTTATGAAACAAAAGGAGTGGTTTGAAAGCATCACAAAATACACTGAGACATTTCAAAATGATGTGAAACAATGGATTTACAGCACTGAACAAAACTCAACGGAGTACAAATCCAAACCAAAGGAAAACTTAAATGAAATGAGAAATATGCCCTCAGTGTCAAATGAAAAGGAACAAATGAATGGAAATGAACAAGAGTCAACTCAAAGCAACGAACGTATGGATTTTGAAACAAATGTGCTTAAAATGACCACAAAATGTGTGACTGAGGATGACATTGAGCCAAGTGACAGTGCTTCAAATACTGGAAGTAACAAAAGTGCACAATCTCGCATATCTACAGCTTCATCTGCACGTCTGAAAGCTGAGGCCGAGCTGGCTGCTCTGGCTGCAAGACAACGCTCACTAAATGAAAGGCATGCAATTGAAGAGGAGGAAGAACGGCTGCGCAAAAGAAAAGAAAAGCTACAACTGGAAACTGAAATAGCTGAAAAAATGGCAAAACTGGACATTTTCAAGACACGAAGCACAACAAGTGGAAGTAGAACTTCAGATGGAATGAACTCTTATTTGAACAAATCAAAGATGCCATTGAATGTGAATGCTGTGGAGTTCATGCCTGCACCAAAACTAAATGCAACAATGAACATGAATCAAAAGACTTCAATTAAAAACACAGAAACAACAACAATAAATACCAAAGCCCCAGAACGCACAACACATGGACAGTGTTTTTTGGATTCAGATATGGAAGTGAATGCATCGAATATGGAAAATAAAAAGGATATTCTTGGAATAATGAAAAGGCAAAATGACATCACAACTTTATTACTTCAACAACAATGTCTTGCAACGTTACCCAAAAGAGAAATCCCCATATTTGATGGCAATCCACTAAAATACCACACGTTTATAAAGGCATTCGAAAATGGAGTTGAGAGGAATACTTCTAATAATTCTGATCGCTTGTACTTCCTAGAACAGTACACAAAAGGACACGCTAAAGAACTGGTCAAAAGTTGTCAATACAATAATCCAGAGCATGGTTACATAAAAGCAAAAGGCTTATTGGAACAACATTTTGGTGACGAACAAAAGGTGGCATCATGTTACATGGAGAAAGCCTTATCATGGCCTCCAATTAAAGCTGACGATGTAAAAATGCTGCAGGACTACAGCCTATTCCTCAGGGGTTGTTGTAATGCCATGCAAGATGTACAGTATCTCCATGATCTGGACATGCCATCTAACATGCTGATTATCATTAAGAAACTGCCTAATAAGCTCAGAGACAGGTGGCGGAGCCAGGCATGTGAATTACAAGAAAGGCAACAACGAAGAGCTGGATTTCACAACATTGCAGACTTCATCGAAAAGCAAGTGAAAATACTCACTGATCCAGTCTTTGGAAATATTCAAGACCCTCCTATATTTTCCATGAATCCAAGCAAACCCAAGTCATTTCCCAGGCCCAGGGGTCACAGCTTTGCTACTTCCATCAGTCCAGCAGAGAACAAGACCTGGTCCACCAGTAAAGAGAACGACTCACAGACACCAGGAAGAAATACTTGCATTTGTTGTGGAGCAGGACACGAACTTTTTAAATGTGTACAGTTGGGGAAGATGGCTCATGAGAAAAGGATAGACTTCCTGAAGGAAAAGGGCATCTGCTTTGGTTGCTTGTGCACAGGGCACATAAGTAAGCACTGTCGAAAGAGGTTGTCTTGCTCAAAGTGCAGCCGCAAACACCCTACTGTCCTGCATAAAGAATCTATGTCTGGTGCTCAGCAGACAGAGGCAAGAACCGAAGTCTGTGATATGTTGGTGTCGAGTGGGTTTACAGGGGCTGGAGACCATGATTGTAAGCTACCAATCGTCCCAGTTCAAGTAAAGTCCTCAAAAGGTAGCAAAATCGTCACCACATATGCATTTTTGGACCAAGGAAGCACTGCTTTGTTTTGTACAAAGAGTCTTACACACAAACTTAATGTAACAGGAAGAAAAGGCCACATACTGCTGCGAACTATGGGCCAAGAAAAGATTGTTACCAGTAACGTGGTGTTAGGATTGGAGGTTGCTGCACTGCATGGGGAAGAGTTTCTCGAGCTGCCCAAAGTCTACACACAGGAGTCCATGCCAGTGTATAAAGGTAATATCCCCATGAAAGGAGATATTGACAAATGGCCACATTTGAGACGCATTCACTTGCCACAGATCGATGCAGGAATTGAGCTCCTTATAGGAACCAATGTGCCAAAAGCTTTGGAGCCATTGGAAGTGGTCTGCAGTGTGGATGGAGGACCATTTACAACAAAAACAAGGCTGGGATGGACTGTGAATGGCCCACTGGGAGGAGGCAGTGGGGAGCCAGAGAGTGGAACACCACATGCATCAGTCAATAGAGTATCAGTGATCAACTTGGATGAACTATGGCAGCAGCAGTTTAAAAACGATTTCCCTGAAACAAATAAGGACGAGCAACCCGCCATGTCAAGAGACGATCTGAAATTTATGGACTCAGTCGCCAACTCTGTGAAACATCTAGATGGCCATTATCAAATCAGTTTACCACTGCGACGCAGCACTACTCGTATGCCAAGCAATAGAAAGGCTGTTGAGCAGCGTCTAAAACATCTCAAACAAAGGCTGCAGAAGGACACAACATTTTTCAATGAGTACAACACCTTTATCAATGAGTTGCTGGTCACAGGTCATGCTGAAATGGTGCCAGAGGAGGAGTTGGGCCGAGGAGATGGGAAAGTATGGTACATCCCACATCATGGTGTTTACCATCCCACCAAGAGAAAGTTGAGAGTTGTGTTCGACTGTGGAGCAACTTATCAAGGAACATCACTAAATGCTCAACTCTTGCAAGGCCCAGATCTGACGAGCTCGTTAATCGGCGTGGTGACCCACTTCAGGAAGGAGCCAGTGGTGATAATGGCAGATGTACAGTCAATGTTCCATCAAGTCCGGGTACCTCCCGAAGACTCAGATCGTCCGGGTACCTCCCGAAGACTCAGATCTACTCAGATTCCTGTGGTGGCAGGATGGGAATCTAGAGCAAGAACTAGTTGTGTATCGGATGAGAGTGCACATATTTGGAGCCACATCATCACCCAGTTGTGCCAACTATGCTCTCAAGAGGTGCGCTGATGACTACGGGCATCTCTATAGCCAGGACTAGTTCGAAAAGGAATCTGGCAGTGGGAGATCTTGTACTCATCGTGGACAGGGCTGCACCCCGAAAATCATGGCCCCTCGGACGCGTTATTCAAGTTTTCCCAGATAGAAAAGGATTCGTTCGTCAAGTGCGCATAAAGACCAGGAGCAGCTGTTTGGACAGGCCCATAACTAAAGTTTGTTTGCTGCAGGAGGAGTCTTGTTAAGGACGTACCAGCTCGCTTTACAACTTTGGCCAATTCATCTTTTTGGGGGGGGGGGGGGGCACTTTTGGGTTTTGGATTTCCTTCTAAAGCCATGGATTACGGGTTTTCTATTTTTTGCGTTTGACTCTGACTTTTAGTCTATACCTTTGGACTGTGATTCGTGCCCATGAAGATTACATGTCGTTGATTGATCGATTTCATGTTTGTCTCCTAATTGTGTTATGTGGTAATTATTGCATAATTAAGGGGCTGGTGTTGTAGGAGCCATATCTATTGGTTCATGGGTATGGTTGCTATGGCAACGTGTCAGGGGGCGTGGGTCACATGGGCATGGGTGTTGTGCCGGGAGTTTTGAAAGGCACTCGCTTCCTGCTCAGTGACAGGGAGAAGCCGGGTAGCTGTATTTTTCGTTGACCGCACACTTTTGGTCCATATTCTTTTGTTTTCCCGCACTCTTCTCTCCAGAAGCGACATAGGTTTGGGTCGCTACATATACTTTTTGTGTATATAAATATTACAATATTTCTTTGAGCCCTAGTAAGAAACTTAAAACTTAACAGTTTTAAGTTATACTGAAATTTCCCCACTGTGGGTAGAATAAAGGATCTCTTAATCTTAATGCGGCGTAACCCAAATTTGCAAACAGCATTGTCTAAAATCTATCTATTACAAAGTACAAAGATGATTATAATGATTTTAACAACACAACGAGGAACATCATGATTTTTTATGTAAAGCTACTAGTTTGAAATGTTGCATGGACTAGTCATAAATAAACAATTTAAGTTAGGCATGCGTTCAATAACAGAGCGACATAGGTTTGGGTCGCTACATATACTTTTTGTGTATATAAATATTACAATATTTCTTTGATATATCGTGCAGCCCTAGTAAGAAACTTAAAACTTAACAGTTTTAAGTTATACTGAAATTTCCCCACTGTGGGTAGAATAAAGGATCTCTTAATCTTAATGCGGCGTAACCCAAATTTGCAAACAGCATTGTCTAAAATCTATCTATTACAAAGTACAAAGATGATTATAATGATTTTAACAACACAACGAGGAACATCATGATTTTTTATGTAAAGCTACTAGTTTGAAATGTTGCATGGACTAGTCATAAATAAACAATTTAAGTTAGGCATGCGTTCAATAACAGAGACTTGACCAACGCAGTGATTTTCTAAGAAAACAGAAAGAAAACAGCTGTTATCTAGACTGCTGTTATGATGGAAACACTAAATATGTGGCTATGAGAGTCTTGAGCCAAAAAACAAGTAGACCAGCCCTCCTAATGATTGTGAATTATTAGGAGGATCATCTTAATCGATTATTATTACGGAAACTGAGTGTTCATTTCACCTCACCTCACTTGAGCACAGCTGTTATACCTAGTCCCATGTAGAATTATGAGCTGCACAATTGCCTATCCCCAGAGCGGATTTGTCCACTGACCTGAAGGATGTCTGACTACCTTTGACTGTGCAGAAACAAGGCAAACCACAGATGAATGAAGTTCCACTAGAACTACAGGTGTTCTGTAAGTGTTCTGATGGACTAAAGTCTCCTTATGTCCTGCTGACACCCACTCACACAGTCAGTGTGAAAGCAGATTGTTGACTGTGAATGTAAGAATGAAAATCAGCATAATTCAAACTACTAGGGCTGGGCGATAAATCGATTTTAATTATCAATACGATTGACATATTTTCTATCGTTTGCCATGCAGGTGCATTGTGTCACTGTACGTGAAGTTATTAGAAAACTGTCAAGCTACATTTTCACTGTTTTACAACGGCAGGGCCATCTCGTTTACAAGCATGTTTTAAGGCTTATTTCCTGTTACACTTATGCTCCATGGGGATTTAGATTAAACTGCATAAAGGAAAATCTATTTATTTGTCAGTTGTAGTTTGTTTTTAAATAGAAAAAAAATAATCGAAAATCAGATTTGGTGTGAAAAAAAATCAGATTTTTTTTTTGCCATATCGCCCATCCCTAAAAAGGACCCACATCAATACAAATCTGTATAGTACATATAGTATATTGAAATATAGAGTTTAAAGTGTGTTTATTTAAGAACAAGGCGGAGTTACATAAAAAATATTTAGCATCATGCTACTTTCCATCTTTCATCTATTCAAATTATAAACCGGCAAATTCAGCACAAATGTTCTTTTAATCTCTAAGTAAAACTTACCACCAGAAGTTCAATCAAAGCAACAATTAGTTATTTTTTCAATATATCGCCCCTCCCTACCTCCTATTTTAGAACAGTACAAAAACCCAAATTAAACGAGATCTTAAGATCACCTTCATAAGTCTAAATTAAATGGATTAAAAAAAGGTTTTTGTTTGTTTTTTTGAGCAGACAAGTACTGCTCAAAAGGAGTGGGCCGAATCAAGAGCTTATTGGTGCCCACCCCCAAAACGCTTTAACAGATATACTGTTTTCCAAACAAGCGTCATGGTAACACCTCAACTATGGGGTTATAGGTTCAACAAGATGTGGAGGACTGAACCTTCCATCCTTTTTTCTACTGAAGACTGAACTCTTCTCTCCGCTGCTACTGTTGATAGTGCCCCCACAGTGACATCGCAGCAGCAACGGGACAGGGAGAATTTATGTCCCCATCTTACAAATATGCCCCATCCCCCCCTGGGACCTGCCATGGACCTGCCCACCAACATTCACCTCACCTTTACCTCACTCTAAGCACTTGTTTTGAACATGCAACACAAAAGGCTTGATCAGACAAAGCAGATTGTATTTGGATGAAATCATTAAGCATTTTTCATGGGCTTCTGGCAGGGATATTCATCAATTATTGAAAGAATGTGGGAATGGAAGGCTCCAAATTAAACGCGTCACTGCTTTTTATGGGCCGACAGAGCAATATGAAGTGGAAGGCTGCCATTGTTCTTACTAGACGGAAATGAACACTAAATACATTGACTTTCTGTTCCATTTTTGATTAGTTAAGGATTGTATTGCATGGGTGTGTTTCATATGTACATACTGTATCTGCTTACTTATGGATCATTACATACATTAAATGATGTTACCCTCGAGAGCAGGTGGCTCACTTAAAACAAAATAGTTGGAATAGTGGCATATATATCGATTAGGTCAAATAATAATAATAAAAAAATATAAGACCTTTTTATTTTTCAGCCTAACCCTACCCAAAGAGATTTTTTGTTTTTAGATCAAAATTGAGTATTTTTACGGTATGAACAGTTTGGGGCAATTTGGGAATCTGGAACCATTTATCAGAATATGTAACAATTTGTCTGGTCAATGTTTACATCCACAACACTTCAGACCACAGGCAATGTGAGTTACCAAAAAAGTCCAGAATATTTAACATTTTACCCAGTTTTGTGCCAAATGTAAAGCTTTAAAGGCTTCAAACTTGGCCACATCAAATCAAATACATTTTTATTGATTTGAAAACCCGGAGCTACCTTTATATCTGCTAGCTGACAAATTACAACCATTTATATTTGTTGTTATATTTTTGGACAACCTTGACATACTGCCTAACAGAACCTAAAGGTATATGGGAGGATTTTCTGCCTCCGGTGGATCATCAAAACTATTGGCCCTCCCAATTGTCAATAATTCTGGTGATACATGCTCGTCAAATAAGACCAGAGAGTTTTGTTCAGAAAGTGGAGAGGGCTGTTCTTTCCTAAACATTGGGAATATCCTCCTTTATACCTTTAATAGAGACAGCTTTTACGTAATTGATAGGCAGCACGTGTCTAATTATCTGCCAGTGAGTTAAAAAAAGATACAGAAATGGGACCTCATATGTTCTCTCATGCACAACCCATGGCGTTACATAATGTTGGACAAACCACATGAGAGGCCACTTCTCCAGCATCACGTCCTCTCACCTGCTCCTGCGTCTTCTGAGCGAGTCTTCTGACAAACATATACGGAGGTTTTAGTTAGTCCATAAAAACCTGCGAAATACAAAAATAAATGAATAGTAAAAAAGGCGCGAGCTGCCAGAGCACGCGACCCACCTGCTCTCGAGGGCAACATCATCAAAGGTACCGCGAACAACGACAAACAAGCAATTTCTCACGAAGAGCTGAATGGCAGTTAGCATATTTTTTTGTCTTTTTAGTGGGAAATTGCGCAGGAAAATTAAGCTAGCGTCAACAGTAGTCTTTCGCAGTGCGTTGGAGATATTATTATCCCACCTCTGTATGCAAAAAACAGCGGGAGAGGCAACACGCATTATCAAAGAGCAGCTTACCATTTAGAACTATTAGAAAACACACACGTCTAGAAGCCAGGAGCCAGTGAGGGTCAACTGAGGAAGAGTAATATGCCGGTGGAGACGGTTGCAGTCTGCAGCATCGTTGGAGAAAAGCAGAAGTGATGATGAGGATGCGAGGAGGAGGCGAGGAGGACACTACGCCCATGTGCGCGTGAGACCAGAGGCACGAGCGTGGGTCTAGGGCTCCTCCTGCCGGCTGCACGGTGTACTGCGTCCTGCCTTTGCACAATAATTGTAATACATAGATTTTACTAGATAGATCTGCGCGTGTGACTGCAAAATTAAGGATACTTTACAACTTTGTCTGAATTTTTTTTTTACTTTTACTCCAACCAAAATATCTGTACTTTGTTTGTCTTACATTATAAAATGAGAAGTTACTTTCAAAAGTAACTCAATGTTATTAAAGGCACATCGCGGACTTTGTGACCTAAAGAGTTGACACATATGAGTTATTTTATATGAATACTTGGGCCAATATACAGCGCTTGACACTTGCAATGCTCCGAGCGGGGCTGCCCTCTTGAAATACCGCCCATGTAAGTTTTGAGCAGACGGACCGTCTGCCACCAGGTCACGTGACTTGGAAGAAAGACTTGCTTTACGGCTACAGGCGCTGATATACTCATGGAGCTAAGGCTTTTGCTACTCATTTTTCACCTGCTCGACTCCTGGTCATGGCTGAGGCAAGGAAAAATTTTAAACCTTCGGAGGAGGCTAAAAAGAGGAAACGCGAAAGGGATCGTGCTGTAAGCTGCATGTCTGTATGAGCGCTGCTCTTCACCTGGTTCCTGGATGTCATCGACTGCAAAGATGTCATTCCACGCAGCACGAGCTAGACGCAGAACTCCCTCATCCAGGATATAGAAGTCCATGTGTGGTAGATTACTAATGCAGCGGTCTGGAGGCTGACCACAGCAGAGTCTCTCAATATCTGTAGGCATGTCTCTACAGTTTGAACACACACACCAGTGCATGCTGTCTGAATACACACTCAAAAGACACCGGCTGACTGTTTGTTGACTTTTGCGACAGTGCTGAGTTGCTTGTGGCCACTAGGGGCGCTAAACGTGAAAGTTGCAGGTCTAGCGCCCCTAGTGGCCAAGAGTTACACGGTGTGCCTTTAAGATAAGAGTTCCTTTATTCGTCCCACAGTGGGGATATTTCGATGTTGCAGCGCACATACAGGGAGCACACAATATATACAAAATAAATAGTTATGTTTCTTAACTAGCTTTAGATGCTGTAAATGTTTCAATACCAGTCAAAAAATATATATATATGTAGTAGTGCAGTTATATACTGTACATATAGGGCAGGATAATAAGTAGATAAGTGACATTGCTCAGTGGATATCCTGAAGTTGCACATTGCACATGATTTAAGAATTTACTTATTTACAGATGAATGACACTTACAGGCTTAGCAGTTCTCATTGTACAGTCTGACAGCAGCACGTTTCTAACTTAGTTTAGTTCAGAAAACCATTCAGCTCTACACCTGTATTTTCCTACAGCAGTATAGTTGCATTCTGCTACGTTTCATGTGAAAAGGGTTAAATCTTTGCTTAGTTGACCTTTGGCTGGATGAGTGGGCAGCCAGAATGCTCCTTTTAGTTTTTAGGCAATGCTCAAATCCTTAACCAACTAAAATGCTTGTTCACTGAAGTGGAGAATAATTTTAATACTCATTACCAGTGTTGATTTTCATACTTGTATATTTTACTTCAGTAATAAGTTTTATATAGGTTTTTTTGTTATCACTCAAAGATGAATCAGAAGGTATTAGGGCTGCACGATATTGGAAATTAGAGCGATATTCGATTAGTGTTTAGTATTGCGATAACGATTTAATTGCGATATTATTTTCTTTCACCTAAAATTGCAATCTGCTTTGAAACGCAAGAAATGAATATTGTTTAATGTTTGTTTGTTGTATTTGTTGAGTGTTGATTTTATTAACTTATCGTGCAGCCCTAGAAGGCATTATTCATTCACTCCCTACATGGGGGTGATATTAGCCGCAGCTGACTAAAGTGAGACAACCAGTTTGTGCCTCGCCTTTGCCTCAGAGGTCTGACCGAATCTGGCTTTCCCATGGAGGTGGCAAAGAACCTGAATTTTTAATAATAGTCATAGGGAGGATACATCATTATTTTTTCTGTTGCTCAGTGTAGATGTGACGGGCCACTGGACCAGAGACAAAAAATGACCAACTGAATAAGAGACAAACTTTATTTACAAAAGGCATACAGGCCTACCTGAATCGCATCTGATCCATTGACAAATACAAATTGTAACAAGAAATACACTCCACTGGGCGAATGAAAAAATGTTGAAGCTTAAAATTATTGTGCATTTTGGGTCCCGCAGTAAAACCAGGCGAGAAAATTCACCAGCTTCAAAAGTAACATGGAAAACATTAATCCTCTGTACAACACTGCAGCTTCAGCTTAAAGGAACACTTTCACCACTGTCCCGGCAAACAGGACAAGAGGCTTGGGCGGAGCCTCTAGGTTTACAGTATTTGAGTCTTGCACAAATTAAAATATCTCTGTGCAACCGGTAAACTAGATTTATTTAGAGGAAGCAGTATTTGCATCCACATTCTTTATACAAAACACTATTCCCACTCCAATTTTATCCACTATAAAGATCTCTCCTTTTTGAGTCAATCGTGATTCATGCAGCTGATGATACTTTAAACCTTTTATTAAGTGAATGATAAACACACTGATAAAGATATTCATCAATTTGGCTCATCTCTGTTCATCAGTAAACATTAGAGACATGGCCTCACACAGGTACCACATGCACAGCACCCGTATATGTTCAGCTTTAGGCACTCAAAAATGTGTAGATAACAAAAAATCTGGATGGAAGACAAAGATGCATCGTGTGTGTGTTTATGTGTGCAGTTGGATCAACTATTTTTCAGAAAAGTGGTGCTCAGCTGGGACTTTACAGTCACAACACAAGAGTTTTTACCATCTAAAAAACATTGTCAGGATCAAAAACATAGTGTCTAAAGCAGACCTGGAGATTCTTATCCATGCATTTGTCTCCAGTAGGTTAGACTACTGCAATGGCCTGCTCACAGGTCTGTCCAAACAGGCTGTAAAACAGCTGCAGTACATTCAAAATGCAGCAGCTCCAGTCCTGACTAGAACCAGGAAGTACGACCACATTAGTCCTGACTAGAACCAGGAAGTACGACCACATTAGTCCTGACTAGAACCAGGAAGTACGACCACATTAGTCCTGACTAGGACCAGGAAGTACGACCACATTAGTCCTGACTAGAACCAGGAAGTACGACCACATTAGTCCTGACTAGAACCAGGAAGTACGACCACATTAGTCCTGACTAGAACCAGGAAGTACGACCACATTAGTCCTGACTAGAACCAGGAAGTACGACCACATTAGTCCTGACTAGAACCAGGAAGTACGACCACATTAGTCCTGACTAGAACCAGGAAGTACGACCACATTAGTCCTGACTAGAACCAGGAAGTACGACCATATTAGTCCTGACTAGAACCAGGAAGTACGACCACATTAGTCCTGACTAGAACCAGGAAGTACGACCACATTAGTCCTGACTAGAACCAGGAAGTACGACCATATTAGTCCTGACTAGAACCAGGAAGTACGACCATATTAGTCCTGACTAGAACCAGGAAGTACGACCACATTAGTCCTGACTAGAACCAGGAAGTACGACCATATTAGTCCTGACTAGAACCAGGAAGTACGACCGCATTAGTCCTGACTAGAACCAGGAAGTACGACCACATTAGTCCAGTCCTCAGGTCTCTGCACTGGCTTCCTGTGGCTCAGAGAAAAGACTTTAAAACAGCTCTGCTTGTTACAAGTCTCTCCATGGCCTCGCACCAAAATATATTAGTGACATGTTAGTCCCATATGAACCAGCCCGGACTCTGAGGAGCACAGGGACTGGACTCCTGCTGGGACTCTGAGGAGCACAGGGACTGGCCTCCTGCTGGGACTCTGAGGAGCACAGGGACTGGACTCCTGCTGGGACTCTGAGGAGCACAGGGACTGGCCTCCTGCTGGGACTCTGAGGAGCACAGGGACTGGCCTCCTGCTGGGACTCTGAGGAGCACAGGGACTGGCCTCCTGCTGGGACTCTGAGGAGCACAGGGACTGGCCTCCTGCTAGGACTCTGAGGAGCACAGGGACTGGTCTCCTGCTGGGACTCTGAGGAGCACAGGGACTGGACTCCTGCTGGGACTCTGAGGAGCACAGGGACTGGACTCCTGCTGGGACTCTGAGGAGCACAGGGACTGGACTCCTGCTGGGACTCTGAGGAGCACAGGGACTGGACTCCTGCTGGGACTCTGAGGAGCACAGGGACTGGACTCCTGCTGGGACTCTGAGGAGCACAGGGACTGGACTCCTGCTGGGACTCTGAGGAGCACAGGGACTGGACTCCTGCTGGGACTCTGAGGAGCACAGGGACTGGACTCCTGCTGGGACTCTGAGGAGCACAGGGACTGGACTCCTGCTGGGACTCTGAGGAGCACAGGGACTGGACTCCTGCTGGGACTCTGAGGAGCACAGGGACTGGACTCCTGCTGGGACTCTGAGGAGCACAAGGACTGGACTCCTGCTGGGACTGAGGAGCACAGGGACTGGACTCCTGCTGGGACTCTGAGGAGCACAAGGACTGGACTCCTGCTGGGACTCTGAGGAGCACAGGGACTGGACTCCTGCTGGGACTCTGAGGAGCACAGGGACTGGACTCCTGCTGGGACTCTGAGGAGCACAGGGACTGGACTCCTGCTGGGACTCTGAGGAGCACAGGGACTGGACTCCTGCTGGGACTCTGAGGAGCACAGGGACTGGACTCCTGCTGGGACTCTGAGGAGCACAGGGACTGGACTCCTGCTGGGACTCTGAGGAGCACAGGGACTGGACTCCTGCTGGGACTCTGAGGAGCACAGGGACTGGACTCCTGCTGGGACTCTGAGGAGCACAGGGACTGGACTCCTGCTGGGACTCTGAGGAGCACAGGGACTGGACTCCTGCTGGGACTCTGAGGAGCACAGGGACTGGACTCCTGCTGGGACTCTGAGGAGCACAGGGACTGGACTCCTGCTGGGACTCTGAGGAGCACAGGGACTGGACTCCTGCTGGGACTCTGAGGAGCACAGGGACTGGACTCCTGCTGGGACTCTGAGGAGCACAGGGACTGGACTCCTGCTGGGACTCTGAGGAGCACAGGGACTGGACTCCTGCTGGGACTCTGAGGAGCACAGGGACTGGACTCCTGCTGGGACTCTGAGGAGCACAGGGACTGGACTCCTGCTGGGACTCTGAGGAGCACAGGGACTGGACTCCTGCTGGGACTCTGAGGAGCACAGGGACTGGACTCCTGCTGGGACTCTGAGGAGCACAGGGACTGGACTCCTGCTGGGACTCTGAGGAGCACAGGGACTGGACTCCTGCTGGGACTCTGAGGAGCACAGGGACTGGACTCCTGCTGGGACTCTGAGGAGCACAGGGACTGGACTCCTGCTGGGACTCTGAGGAGCACAGGGACTGGACTCCTGTTAGTGCCCAGAGTCAGAACTAAACATGGGGAGGCTGCTTTTCAGATTCATGCTGCTAAAATCTGGAACAGTCTTCCTGAAGATGTGAGACAGGCCTCCTCTCTGACAATGTTTAAAACCAGGTTAAAGACAGTTCTGTTTAACTGTGCTACAACTGAGGGATTTTATATTTTTATCTTTCTTTTTAATGTTCTGTGATTATTTATGATTTTAATGCTTTCTTATCTTGTTCAGCACTTTGAGTTGCCTTGAGTATGAATTGTGCTATATAAATAAACTTGCCTTGCCATATTTTTGATCAAGTATATCGAATTTCAAAAAAAAAAATTGAGATTAATTGAGATTGAATAAATTCATTTTTAATGCATCCAATGATTGTTTGAAAGGAGACATATTATGCACAATCTTAACCACATTAAAAGAGCAACATAAATAAAAAATCCCCCTTAGGTAGTAAAAGTGTAGTATTATTACATGCTAAGCTCGTTCCTTATCCTTTATACATATTTATCCATATTATATATTTTACTCAAGAAATTATTTCACATTTTAAAACATGAAATGCCAAAGTAAATAATCATGTTTTAAGTCCAAATTCATGCATAATAGGGATGTACCGATCCAGATTTTTAGTCATCCGATCCGATTCCGATATACTAAATATTGTTTATCTAGTTGTCGTTTTATCGCCCAGCCCTAGTTTTACATCGTATTTAGTTTACGGCAGCCGTAAAGCGTGAGCTGCTGAAAAGTGACGTAAATCGGCTTCATATTTAACAAATCTGATATTATCCGATCCTTACAAAATACCCATATCGGCCCGATACCGATACTGAATATCGGTTCAGTACATCCCTAATGCATAATGTTTCTTCTTTAAAGCAACAATTCTTTTATTTACTATAAATTATGTTATGGCCAAAAATCTATGAAAACAAGCTGCCATAGTATTCATGTAGTGTGAGATACCCACACATCACAGTAACGCAGTAACATGTACATAGAGCACAAAGTATTGCATAACGGATAAACAGTATAGTTCTCTGAAGAAAATGATTCAAATACTTTTGTATACAGGACTCACTGCAGATAACTATTTTTGTTAAAGGCTATAGCACCCACTAAACCTCAATACATTGAAAACACACCAACAATGGTGACAAATCAATTCAAAACAACTTTTTTACAATAAATACACGTACATCCAAAACCTCTTTTATAAAAATTGTGCTTTTGCTCAAAAAGTCCAATTTGGGGAAAAAAGTGCAAACATTAAAAGTTATAGATTTCAGAAGAACTTTAGTGTATTTTGTGGCCATAAATAATTAAAATGAATACCTTTCTTTTAAAAAGAAGTGTATCGATCTTTGTTTAGTAGAAAAATGTGGACCAGTATGTATTCCTGCAGCCGGTGTACCGTCATTAGGAGTCGTCTTCCTCGTCCACAGTGCCGATGGGCGCCTCGTGCAGAAAGGCCTTCTCTGTGGACATGGGCGCTCCTGTGATGGCGCTGGACAGGCCGTATGTGTCGCACTTTGACAGCGCTGCTTCGGTGCTGTTCCGAAGGCCGTACGCAAAGTAGATGACAAAACCTGGAAGGAAAGGGCACGTATGACCTCCAAAGACTGTTTAGTTTGGTCTGACCCTGTCCCACCAAAGATTTGTATCTGGCATAAGGAGTCCTGTCTAACTCTGAACACTAAAGAAAACCAAGTTTATCTGTTTCTCAAAAAAGCCCCCACTAGACGTCTGCGAATTCAAATAAACAAGGAATTTATAGAACAAAAAAAATCCAACATCAATTTATTCAAAATAGTCAGAATAAGTCTAACCACATAGTGTGCAATATTTTTAAATCTGACGATCTTGTCCCATCTGTCCTATGGAGCCACAGCCTGGTCACATACTCGTCAAACTGCATTGAACCCACTTGAAAGATTTTACAAGGTGTTTGACCACCGTTCATTTAAATGTAAACACTGCAAAACGTTATCATTCTTACATTTCCTAAATGTTCGTCTCTGTTGTTTAAATGTGGTAATGTGTTTGCACCAACCACTGAGCAGCTGCGTCAGTAAACTGCCTGAGCAGCCTCCAGTGGAGATTGGGCCGTTTAAAAAGCATGTTTTTACCAAACTTTAATGCATTGAATTGTATTCATAAATATATAACATTGTTTATCTCTTTTGATTCTAGCAACATATCACATCTGTGTGTTGAAAACTAGCTAAAAGCACTATGATAAGCCTCGTTTCCACCAGCCCTACTCTACTCTACCCAAGATTTAATGGGAGCCTTTTGACTCGAATAACAAAGTATGTGGTACCAGTTAGAGAGGGCCGGTAGAGAAGAGTAGGCCTGGTGGAAATGGGACAATGCGTAAATCTGACTGTTTGCCCATGTTTTCTGAATCAATGCCTTCTCAAATAAACCAAATCAATAAAATAAATAGATAATCTTGTATATTGCACTTTACCTATGACCATCCAAATAGCAAAGCGGATCCATGTCCCTCTGTCCAGCTGCATCATAAGGTATACGTTTATGAACATGCTGGCGACTGGCACGAGTGGCAGCAAAGGCACCTGTGAAAAGAGACAGACTGTAACACGACTGGAGACAATAAAAACTATATTCAAACCAAGGGCAGTAAAATAACATTATGACCAATCTCATCTTAAAGCTCGACTAACTCACTTTGTGACTTTGAGGCTGAGTTTACACGGAGACAATGTGGCAGTAAAACGGTATAGTTGGATGTCGGTTGCTACCAACTGTTCATACGAAGACTGTTCCAGGTGAAAACGTAAGTGTTCAGATCCAGCCTCAGAGTGGGACAACTCAGAAACACTGCACAGCGGGGGCTCTTTCACACCCGCGAGAGGGAAAAGGTGTGAAATCCCCCTCTGCTCTGACCCCCACCTCCTGCTGCTCTGACCCCCACCTCCTGCTGCTCTGACCCCCACCTCCTGCTGCTCTGACCCCCACCTCCTGCTGCTCTGACCCCCACCTCCTGCTGCTCTGACCCCCGCCTCCTGCTGCTCTGACCCCCACCTCCTGCTGCTCTGACCCCCACCTCCTGCTGCTCTGACCCCCACCTCCTGCTGCTCTGACCCCCACCTCCTGCTGCTCTGACCCCCACCTCCTCTGCTCTGACCCCCACCTCCTGCTGCTCTGACCCCCACCTCCTGCTGCTCTGACCCCCACCTCCTGCTGCTCTGACCCCCGCCTCCGCGCTGCTCTGACCCCACCTCCTGCTGCTCTGACCCCCACCTCCTGCTGCTCTGACCCCCACCTCCTGCTGCTCTGACCCCCACCTCCCTCTGCTCTGACCCCCACCTCCTGCTGCTCTGACCCCCACCTCCTGCTGCTCTGACCCCCACCTCCTGCTGCTCTGACCCCCACCTCCTTCTGCTCTGACCCCCACCTCCTGCTGCTCTGACCCCCACCTCCTGCTGCTCTGACCCCCACCTCCTGCTGCTCTGACCCCCGCCTCCTGCTGCTCTGACCCCCACCTCCTGCTGCTCTGACCCCCACCTCCTGCTGCTCTGACCCCCACCTCCTGCTGCTCTGACCCCCACCTCCTGCTGCTCTGACCCCGCCTCCTGCTGCTCTGACCCCCACCTCCGCGCTGCTCTGACCCCCGCCTCCTGCTGCTCTGACCCCCACCTCCGCGCTGCTCTGACCCCCGCCTCCTGCTGCTCTGACCCCACCTCCTGCTGCTCTGACCCCACCTCCTGCTGCTCTGACCCCACCTCCTGCTGCTCTGACCCCCACCTCCTGCTGCTCTGACCCCCGCCTCCTGCTGCTCTGACCCCCACCTCCTGCTGCTCTGACCCCCGCCTCCGCGCTGCTCTGACCCCCACCTCCTGCTGCTCTGACCCCCGCCTCCGCGCTGCTCTGACCCCCACCTCCTGCTGCTCTGACCCCCACCTCCTGCTGCTCTGACCCCCACCTCCTGCTGCTCTGACCCCCACCTCCTGCTGCTCTGACCCCCACCTCCTGCTGCTCTGACCCCCGCCTCCTGCTGCTCTGACCCCCACCTCCTGCTGCTCTGACCCCCACCTCCTGCTGCTCTGACCCCCACCTCCTGCTGCTCTGACCCCCGCCTCCTGCTGCTCTGACCCCCGCCTCCTGCTGCTCTGACCCCCACCTCCGCGCTGCTCTGACCCCCGCCTCCTGCTGCTCTGACCCCCACCTCCGCGCTGCTCTGACCCCCGCCTCCTGCTGCTCTGACCCCACCTCCTGCTGCTCTGACCCCCACCTCCTGCTGCTCTGACCCCCACCTCCTGCTGCTCTGACCCCCACCTCCTGCTGCTCTGACCCCCTGGCGCCTGACCGCGTGGCGGCCTTGACTCAGTGGGGCTCTGGACCTGGTTGTGGCATTAGGAGCCAGTCCGCATGTCATCATGTGTGTGAGTCTTTGGGGGGGTGGGGTGTGTGGGTGGGTGGGGGGGGGGGTGGTGTGGAGAAGGTGTCATAGGGTGTATTGCCACGACGCCTGGAGTGCCTCTGGAAGGCTGCGGGGTGAGGGGTGGGGTGTGGGGGGTGGGGGGGGGGGGGGGGGGTGGGGGGAGGTGGGGGGGGGTGTGGGTGGGGGGGGTGGGGGGTGTAGTGTGGCGGGGCCCAAGGTCTCATAGACGGCAGGCTCAGTGGGAGTCGGTGGGGGGAGAGGGTGGTAGAGGTGGGGAGGGGAACCCTCGACCTTGCAGGCCTGAAGGGCCAATTGGCTACCAACTGAGCGACTGTCGCCCAGGAGCCAGGTCGTTTCTGTTAGCCTGGAAACGTCTGCCGCAGCGTCTCATATAAACAGGCCTGAGGTTGGTGAGAGGGAGGGGGGGAGTGGTTTCTAGTTGGTGGCTATAGCTAAGCAAACAAAATCGCTCACTGCACCGTTAAAGTAACCCTAATCACCGGCACAACATGAGGCCTCTCCCTCCTAAACATATTTCCACCTGCTTCTTCAGGGGATTTACTGTGACTCGACGTGTCAGAAGCTGCTTTGGTTCACTCAGAAGAAAGTGTTAAAACCTGCAGGAGCAGAGAGAGCAGCGGCGAGGCAGAGGCAGCCAAACTCCGACGGCAGCAAGGGTAAAAACACCTCCCAACTGGGTCAGGGTTTGGCTTACCCTAAGGGTATCCTCAGGGTCAAAACTCCCCAACTCTATAAACCATCACCTTTGACGTATATTATATTTCTCTCTATTTGGAAGCTGTATTGTGGTCTTGCGAATACTAGGTCTAATTTGTTGTAAACCCTGACCCTTGGGGAAGCTGTACATAAATGCATTCCGGCTACAAAGAACACACGTGGCAACAACAGTCCAGGGAAGAAATAGATTTAAAACGCACTTCGCCATCTTCTGTATATAGAGGGCAATGCCAGTGTTGCAATCCGTTGACTTGTTCGGAGGAAAGGAATTAAACATAAATCAGATGTAATGTGGTTGAGGGTCAAAACCCCATAACTGTTTGGTAGTCACAGTAAGATGCGTTGAAAAAGGAGAGCGCCGGGCCAAAATGGAACTGATCCACCAGACTGGTAGAATACAGTAGGGGCGTTGTTCAGATGCTTCGCCTCTGCAAGGATACTAGATACAGTTGCAAACCAGATGCTCCAAATGCTTCGGGATAGTCAAATCCACGATACTCTGTCCTCTCAGCCTCTGATACCTCTGATAGCGTTTGTTGGGGTTTGGCGGGTGGTGTAGCTGGAGAGTCAGATTGGCTGAATCAGAAGACAGTACCCATTCTCAGTCAAGGGGTGTAGAACTGGCAGACAGCACACGAACTGGCGCATCACACATGTGTCCACATGTGTCCACATGTGACACAGGTGGACAGGCCTGGGCAGAACAGCATCACACAGTGTCCACATGTGTCCACATGTGGACACATGTGGACAGCCTGGCAGAACAGCATCACACATGTGTCCACATGTGACACATGTGGACACATGTGGACAGGCCTGGGCAGAACAGCAGCACACATGTGGACACATGTGGACAGGCCTGGCAGAAACAGCACACACATGTGGACACATGTGGACAGGCCTGGCAAACACATCACACATGTGTCCACATGTGGACTACATGTGGACACATGTGGACAGGCCTGGGCAAACAGCATCACACATGTGTCCACATGTGTCCACATGTGGGACACATGTGGACAGGCCTGGGCAGAACAGCATCACACAGGTGGACACATGTGGACACATGTGACAGCCTGGCAGAACAGCATCACACAGTGTTCCACATGTGTCCACAGGTGGACACATGTGGACAGGCCTGGGCAGAACACAGCACACATGTGGACTCATGTGGACAGGCCTGGCAGACAGCATCACACATGTGTCCACATTGTCCACATGTGGACACCTGTGGACAGGCCTGGGCAGAACAGCATCACACATGTGGACACATGTGGACACATGGTGGACAGGCCTGGGCAGAACAGCACACACATGTGGACACATGTGGACACATGTGGACAGGCCTGGGCAGAACAGCATCACACATGTGTCCACATGGGTCCACATGGTGGACACATGTGGACAGGCCTGGGCAGAACAGCATCACACATGTGTCCACATTGGTCCACCTTGGAACACATGTGGACAGGCCTGGGCAGAAACAACAGCATCACACATGTGGACACATGTGGGACACATGGTGGACACAGGTGGACAGGCCTGGGCAAACAGCAGCACACATGTGGACACATGTGGACACATGTGGACAGGCCTGGGGCAAACAGCAGCACACACACACAGGAGGGATGGAAGGAATTGGCGGCAGCCTTGTGCCAGTGGTTGTAACAGCTAACCCGTTTGCGCAATGGTAAAAGTCTGGCCTCTTTTGACTTTTTGTCAATGGTTTATAATGCTCCAGATCAAAAAACAAATCGCTTTTCCAATGTTTTAGTGTCTCTTTTGTGTCACACTAAATCTGTGGTTTAGCACTCTCTGTGATCCGGGTTAGGAGTAGGGTACCCTCTCATTGCCCTCGCTGCGCCTGTGGGCCCACTTGGGCCCCCCCCTGGCTCCTCCATCTTGCTCCTCGTTGGGGCCCCACGTGCTGCTGCCCTCCATCTTGCTTCCTTGTTGGCCCCCACTGCTGGCGCCTCCATCTTGCCCTTGTTGGTCCTCACTGGTCTTCAGTGGTTCCCTGACCTAAATGTTGTCTCTGTGTCAGAACTCATCCCGGCAGCACAGGAAGCCGTGGAGGCCACGTTCCTGGTAAAAGCAGCAGTGTGAAGGAAGAGAGCCAGCAGCTGTGAACTCTGTGGCCATTGTGGCGCGCAGACAACTAAGACCCAAAAACAATAACACCATGGAGAAAGATAATTAGTTAGACTGTCGCTATGGAAACAGACTGAGACCAGTGCTGTTGTGAGTGTTTGTGATTTATGCTATTCATGGCTTTGATTTTTATCATTGGTATAAACAATCTCAAGACGGGTGTTTGAACAGAGATAAACACATTTATATAACAGGATACAAACAAAAGCAGAAGGCTAATAATACTACTACTCTTTGATCTGTTGTTACCACTGGTCCAAATTCCACTAAACGGTGTCATGAGGAAAAGTATCCCTCACAGGCACGTTCATTATGGTTATTATTTAAATGTGAATACTGAGCCCTAAGGTCTTTGTTTTCATTGTTTGTCTTTAGATCTGTGTCAATTGAATAAAACAAACTGTGGAAGAAAATAAACATTTATTCCACTATACTTATTATTATACCTAAGTAGTACTAGAATTTAATGCCTGCTATCCAGAATATATAACTACAATATGTGTATTATAATATTTTCTGGGTGTTCATTTTGATATGTATCATAGGGGATTATATTTAATAAAAACAGCGTCTGAATATCTGACCTTTTCACTTCCCGCAGAGCAACGCTAGGGGGGCCAAAATTGCGGCGGATGTACGTAGGAGAAGGACCTCTCACAGCAGCAGAACAGCAGTCTGGCTGAACTGTAGAGGTTTCACTGTCATCTGAACAAGGTATAATACATATTTTTCATCAGTTTTGTACATAATAGTGTGCAACTCTTTTAACCTTTAGCCTTATTTGTGAGATTCAAGCTAATTAGTGTTGGGCAAGTTAGCTACAACTCTACTTGATATCATAAAACATGCTAACAATGGCTAATATATTTCAGTTTTTACATTATGCCAGTCTCACTTTGGTGCCCTTAGATTTATTTACCACAATGTACATTGTAATATCCATAAATGCTAATCAAAATAACTTGAATTAAATAAATATTTTACCTCTTTATGAACAAAAAAGGCTGCAGAAAGTTGAAATCATAGACTAAAATTGTTGATTAAAAAGTGTTAGATACTTTATGGATATATTCAATGTACATTGTGGTAAAATAAATCTGATGCATAAATTTAAAAACGAATATTATCATGTTTTTTGATATCAAGTAAGTTAGCTAAAGCTTGTTAAGCTAAAAGAGTTGCACACTATTATGTACAAAACGGATGAAAATATGTTTATTCCTTGTTCAGATGACAGTGAAACCTCCTACAGATTCAGCCAGACTGCTGCTGCTGCTGTGAGAGGTCCTTCTCCTACGTCATCGCCGCCATTTTGGCTCCCCCTAGCGTTTCTATGCGGAAGTGAAAAGTGAACATGCCACTTCAAAGCAGTTTTTTATACTATATTCATCTGAACATGTCAAATGTGAACACAGCCTAACGTAAATTGCGCAAAAAAAAAAGAAATATTATCAGAAAACACATATTGTAGTTATATATCTGTAGAAATGTGTAGCAGCATATGTTTCTGAAATTCTAGTACTACTTTAATCCCTACACATGCCCAGTGAGATTGGAATGGAAAGTAACTTACGTTATCATTTGGTCACACTCATCTGTGGGCTATAAGCTGCAGGCGCATATTCTGTAATTCCACATCAGCCTCCAGCAAAACTCCCGAGGTCTGGGGAGCTCCTAGTGTTCAACACCGCGATGCTTTGTTTACGCTAAATACAAAGTTGTCTTTTGGTTGTGTTGGTTTCTTTCCTTTCCCATGCTGCATACTGAAGGTGTGTCTTGCCCTACCAAAAGGGTAATTGCCATCTGTGAATCATCAGACTTGTCCTGCGAGAGGCTGGGGGTCTGAGCCTTGCCTCGGTCACCGACATTCTCCTTGTACAATGGAACAAAGTCACGATTTCACTGTGTCTCCTTGTGGTGTGCGATTTCCTCCGGTTCCGAAACTGTAGCTGAAAACAGCATTATCACGTGGTCCTTCGAGCCGGATCCCAACCACTTCGTTGACAGGAGCCTGAGCTTGTCTCAAACATGGACTTGCCAGGAGCAACAACCAAGGGCTGTCTGCATTCGGAACTGCATTTGGAACTCCAGGTTTGAGGCAGGACAGCCCTGGGTTGGAGTCCACGGGAGACCTACAGTTTTTGCCTGATGAAATTGCACCAAAGGCACGTTTCTAAACACTAAATTATGTCCAAAAGTAATCCAGGATCAGTAGTGTGAAAAGTTCACATGAACACGTTCATTTCGGATAACGCAGAGTTATGCCTTTAGTCAAGGCCTTTTATTACAGAGCTCGAATGAACGGGGTTTCATTCAAAGAGGTCATATTACCTTTTGGACAGGCGGGGATTCCAACATGACAAACAGGCCTGGGATAACGGGGATTTATCCTTTTTGTTAAATAGTCCGGGACACGATTGCAGACAGTCGAGGCCGGGATAAACGGGGTTTTACGCTTTAGATAGTCGGGGACTATCATAGACGTGTCTAATAGAACGGGGTAGTATATGAAGAAGTAAGTCGGGACTACTATTTACTGGCAGTATCACAACGTGAACGGGGGTGCATTTTGAATTGAAAGGAACGCAGAGTTACGCCTGTTATAAAGGAATGGTGTTCGAATTGAATTAACTTCGGACTGAACATCTGACATCACTTCTAAAACTGAAATTGGACAATTTAACGATCTTCGCCATACACTAAATTGAGATGGATGTTTAAAAGCCCTTTAAATTACTCCACAATTTGGAATTGGACATTGTAAACACACCTAAAAAAAAAAAGGTAACTGGCAAGCATGTGTAGGGCGGCCCTTTTGGGTGGCCATGGGGTTTCCTTTGTCCTCTGGCCCTGGGTTTTTTTGTGTTGTCTGTGTCCTTCTTTGTTCTGTGGGAGTCCTCTTCGTTGTCCTTTGTCAAAGTTTCCTGGTTTAGAATGACCCTTCCTCCTTATGTTTTGATTCGGAAATGTCGTAACAAATGAGCTTTCTTGGGATTTTGAGAAAATGCCACACCCTGCCCACAGCTTCAAAGCAACCAAAAATCCACCATATTTCCATTGGGGGAACAGAAATCCCACCCCCCCCTCCATCTCCATACAGCCCATCGACACCTACGAAACGACCCTCCACACATTCCCCCCCCCCGCACCGGAAGCTGCTGACAAATACTCCCGGCGCCGATTTGCAAGGATCAAAGCGCGCAGGCCCATGGAGGGCGCGGGCCTTCGTTCAAGTTAATATGGAGACGAGGAAATGAAGGTGACAACTTTGGTAACATTTGTGACTTGAACGTTCAGCTTTTGTGTCGGTGTTGGAGAATGGCTTGCTGCTAGTCGTGCGTCGGAAACGCAGACAGAGAAGAGTTTCGAAACAGGAACAGAGTGGACATTTCTGGTCATCACCAAAACATGAGGAAGGGGTCGAGAGGACGTGTCATATGGGACTGACAATGGGACTGTGAAAATGGACTTTGGTTTTTCGGGGCTTTTTGGGCGTGTGCGTGGTGGTGAATTTGATTAACCAAAGTTAATACAAGGTAAAGTTAAGACATTTCAGAGTTGCCTGCATGTGTTCCAGTCTTTTGAGCCATGTTATGTCTCAACAGGGGGAAACAGTTTATGGAACCAACAATGTGGAAATGATAACTCATGAACATTTTTTTTCTTTGTCCAGTTTGGATGTGTGTTTTTGTCATTTTCAGTTCTCCCTGTTCTCCAGGTTTACACATAGATTGTTTGAGTTATCAAAAGGATATACAAGGGAGGGAAATATGATATTGGAATGTAACTTAAGTTAGCATTTTGGTACAAATCATATGTGTCTATATGCTGAATGCGCTCTTCGGTAATGCACTTCAGCGCCAGCCAAAACTCCACGAGGCTCGGGAGGCTCATATGTTTAAACACAGCATTCTTTGTTTACGCTAATACAAAAGAGTCCTTTTGTTTGTGTGGGTTCTTCCAGTTCCCATGCTGCATACGAAGGGTGGCGTCTTGCTCTACCAAAAAGGAATGCCATCGGTGAATCAGCAGATCCATGTCCCTGAGAGAGGCGGGGTCTGAGCCTGCCGCTGGTCAAAGACATTCTCCTTGTATAATGTAAACAAGGAAAAAGGATGAACTTTGTCTCTGTGTTGGTGTGAAATATCATCAGGAGCCCTGCTTAAGCTGAAAGCCCCACCAACAGCATTATCACACAGCCAGCGCAGGACAGCATTTCACTTAAAGCTGGAGAGACTCATTTTATCCCAACAGTCTTATTAAAGGAACAATATGTAATTAAAGCCGCAAGCGGCATCGAACGCCCCTCGCCGCACTGTGCAAAGGAGATGGTGCCGCCGCGCCATGATTTGCTCCCGTAGCCATAGAACAATGTTTGTGAAATTGTAATGAATATGATTAGTCGGTTTGGCTCCTGTTAAAAAGGGGTTCTACTACAGTTATCTGGACAAATGCACTCAACAGACAAGGGATTAGTTTTTTACTTCCATGTAACAAGGAGATGTCTTAACGGCTGGCAAGGAGGCCTCTGCGTCCTACCCAGCCAAAAGCCAAGTCCTGCTTGATGGCAGGCAGGTTATTTATTTCAGAACAGATAACCCACACCCTCACAACGGAAAAGCCCCAAAATAGGTGAAGTTACACATTAACCACTTGTTGGACAACGTCTTGCAACATAGTTTCACAAATCACCCCATTGTGGACAATGTGGATAATTATTAGCTTGGTTTCAACACCTCAATGGTAGATTTCCCCACTCCAATGTAGGTGAAACCAAAAATTGTCTAGACTGAATATATTAACATTCATTTAAATGATAACCCATACAATTCCACTACCAGCTCCCAATGTAAAAGTTTGGCTCAGTCTGTAGAGGACGCTAAAGAGCTAATGTAACATTTCATACCTTCAGGTGACCTAGGCCCAGGACTAGAACAACCAGTTTAGGACAAATCAGACTTTGTGTAAACAGTGTGTCCATTGGATGACCGTGGGACTAATCAAGATTCTACGATCAACTATTGATGGTACATGTGGAGCGATGATGTGGAGCGATTTTCAGCCAAATCGTTGAAACAGAAGAGGCTGGTTTGATGTTTGTGCGAGGTGTACATTAACACAGAATGGGGAGCGTTTGTGTTTTTGGTGTCATTGACTTTTTGAATCAAGAGGGCAAAAAAGAATTATGTGCAAAATTTCAAACATTTTGGAAAAAACTATTTGTGATAAACCCCATGTAAAATTTTGACATAGTCTGTAGGGGGCGCTAATGGGGCAATTTCAATTATTTCACTTTAGTGCTGTCTCCACTGCAGGAACTTTCCCCACAGGGCCATTTACAGGAACTTTTACGGGGCCCAACAAAGTCCCTCCTCCATGTTATGTACTTGTTGGGCCCTGGTGGGACTTGAGGTTAACCCGGCGCTGGTTGGCTAAAGCTAGCGCAGGCTCAGGCGCTCAGACGCTAGCAGAAAGCAGCATTAGCCAAGCAGCATTAGACTAGCAGACACCACTGGAAATAGCTAACAACAGCACCATGATTCAGATGGGGTTAGAGGCATCGCGGCGAAATGAAAATATTTAGACATATCAGCTTCGTGTCGAAGCACTGGAGATTCAAAACAAACACTTCAAAACAAGCCGTGAAAAGTATTATTGTAATATTATTGTAATATTGCTGTTCATTTTTCCATTTTGCAATGAAATTTATCGGCTTCCTGTTTGTCAGGGGGCGTGGCCATAATTTGTTTTCATGGCTTGACTTGAACAAATTTCATGGCTCTACAACTAACTTGACCTCGAACCACTCCCACAGGCGTATTCAATTGGCTGTTGTAGGTGGCGCTGTTGTAGCATTTTTTAGTCCTATAAAATAATGAAGTTTTCATGCATGTTCAGGGGGTCAAAATAAGATTCAAGGTGCAGAAGAAAAAAGACAAAGAAAGAAATAATTAAAGCCGCAAGCGGCGTCGAACGGCCCTCGCTGCACCGGGCAAAGGAGCGGGCGCCGCCGCGCCATTATTCGCGTCCGTAGCCGTTGAACAATGTTTGTAAAATTGAATTGACTGATCCGTTGGCTTGGGTCCCCATGAAAAACTTTGGCTCAGTCTGTAGGGGGCGCTAAAGAGCCAATATAATATTTCACACCTTCAAGTGACCTAGGTCCAGGAGTAGAATAACCAAGTCAAGTTTAGTACAAATCACACAGCCACAGTAGGGCGGCTGTAAAGTGCCAAACTGCTGTTGTGTCCTTAGGCAAGACACTTCACCCACATTGCCTAGAATGAGTCTGGTGTGTGTGTGAATGGTTGGTGGTGGTGGGAGGGGCCGATGGCACAGACTGGTTGCCTCGCTTCTGTCAGTGTGCCCCAGGGCAGCTGTGGCTACAGTAGTAGTTTATCACCGCCGTGTTTGGAGTGAAAGTTAACGTGTCCAAAAAATGTAAAACCGATGCATTATTGTTATTATTATTATTAAATAAGACTTTGTATGTGTAAACAGGAGCACATGTATAAACTGTGAGTGTGTCCATATCAAGCCCCGGTGATCCAAGATGGCGCCCTATTCAAATGAAGGGCTTGTGCTCAGTAGCGCATGGGACTTCACGGGCGCTGACATATCAGAGGAGGCTATATTTAGGCATCATCTGGTCCCAGGGACGTGCGGTGAGGTTTGTGATTGGGGAGGCACTGACTTTAAAAGTCAGATTTACAATAATTATTCAAATAAAATAGCATTTAATCACCAATGCAATGACATCCACAAACTTTATATACTGTAAAGATAAGAGAACCAGCTTCTTTTAATAATCTCACAACAAATCTAGCTGCTGACTCTGCTCCGCATCAGACAACATCTTTAAGAAGCGCAGGTGCGAGAGACGCGAGGAGAGAGAGACGCGAGGAGAGAGGAGCAGAGAGAGACAGAGAGGAGCAGAGAGAGACGGAGACGCGAGGAGCAGAGAGAGACGGAGACGCGAGGAGAGAGAGACGCGAGGAGAGAGGAGCAGAGAGAGACAGAGAGGAGCAGAGAGACGGAGACGCGAGGAGCAGAGAGAGACGGAGACGCGAGGAGAGAGAGACGCGAGGAGAGAGGAGCAGAGAGAGACAGAGAGGAGCAGAGAGACGGAGACGCGAGGAGCAGAGAGAGACGGAGACGCGAGGAGAGAGAGACAGAGAGAGACAGAGAGGAGCAGAGAGACGGAGACGCGAGGAGCAGAGAGAGACAGAGAGGAGCAGAGAGACGCGAGGAGAGAGAGACGCGAGGAGAGAGGAGCAGAGAGAGACGGAGACGCGAGGAGAGAGAGACGCGAGGAGAGAGGAGCAGAGAGAGACAGAGAGGAGCAGAGAGACGGAGACGCGAGGAGCAGAGAGAGACGGAGACGCGAGGAGAGAGAGACGCGAGGAGAGAGGAGCAGAGAGAGACAGAGAGGAGCAGAGAGACGGAGACGCGAGGAGCAGAGAGAGACGGAGACGCGAGGAGAGAGAGACGCGAGGAGAGAGGAGCAGAGAGAGACAGAGAGGAGCAGAGAGACGGAGACGCGAGGAGAGAGAGACGCGAGGAGAGAGGAGCAGAGAGAGACAGAGAGGAGCAGAGAGACGGAGACGCGAGGAGCAGAGAGAGACGGAGACGCGAGAGGAGACGCGAAAAGGGTTAAAGCTGCGATACCTACATTTCAAATCACCAAAACTAGTTACATGGTTTGAAGTCCATGTAACCAGTTCTAATACCTCACAAAACCGTTTGGTTTGATCACATATGTTCACAAATGTCCTCACATCTTTTGATTCCATTTTCAGACAGTAAAGTAAAGAGAGGACCAACTTCACTCAGCCAATCAGCTCTCAGCCCACACCGTCAAATAATGGCTCCCAAGGCCCTTTTCTTAAGATGTTTTCTAAGAACTCAAAGACAGCATTGTGGTCCGATTTGTTCACATTTTCCTTAAAGGTATATAGGAGGATTTTCACAAGTTTTAGGAAAGAACTGCCCTCTCTACTTTTTGAACAAAACTCTCTGGTCTTATTTGACGAGTGCGTGTCACCAGAATGATTGACGATCAGGAGAACCAATAGTCTTGATGATCCAGCCGTACGTAGAAAATCCTCCTACTGTCTATACCGCATCTCAGTCTGAACATAACATGTGTCCAAAGCTCCTCAGAGCAGCTCCTCTCGGTGCTGGGAGTGTTGCCTCAGGGAACAGCGTTGTTGTGGTGACACTCCAGTGCAGTCCGGGGGCCGTGGGGATGTGGGGATGTGGTGATGCGTCAGGGGCCTCGCAGTGCTCAGAATGACTCTAGTGCCCTATTGGAGTGACATAATGCTCCAGCAGCGTGTGACATAACCGTTCTCCCGCTGTTATACGCCAAACCAGTCCGAGAAGTGTCCTAAACAGGTCTGGAGCCAGAGGAGGAGTCATGCCACTGAGCTATGATCGGGACAAGATCATAATCATGTTAAATACGGTTTCCCATAATGCATTTTACATTGTCCGAAGAACAGTGGTCCCTTGTTTATCACAGGTGTTACGTTCTTAAAATAACCCACAATAAGTGAAATTGGCAAAGTATCCTCTGTCTGTTCTAAGGCTGTAAATCCCCTCACCTCACACTTTATACAATTTATACAATTTTAAAACCACCTGAAGTGTGATTGCAAAGATATCAATCTTGTTGGTTGTTATTCCCAGCGCTGCTGCAGCTGTCAAAAGCACACAAAATACAGCCACAGAGGACACCCCAGTGAGGGATAGGAGCAGGACTCGGGGCTACGGGAAGACCACGGTCGTCCTCTGAGCTAATCACTGTGGTGCACACAAGCAACAAATGTTTTCTTCTGACTTTGAATAAATTCAATGTCATGTTGCAATAGCGGTTATATCATGTTGTTGTTGGAGTGTAATTAGACATGGCGCGGTAGAATACCCTACACACAATAATCCACAAAACAGCGAGGCCGCAATAGGTGAACCGTGTTATATGTTAAAGTGGGGTGCAGAGACGCTGAGAAAAACTTCAAATACAGCGTGGGACACACTGAGATCTGACTCATCAAATATTAAAATATAAACCTGGCAAGACCTGACATGCTACTTAAAGAATTGATAAAAGTGGGGAGAAAATCTTTTCAATTATACTTGAACCGTAGAGAAATGCATTTGACTCAACATGAATGCCACTCGGCCCTCTGTCAGGAGCAGTGGACGGGACGCCGGATGCTAATGCTCGGCTTGTCAGGACTACTGTAGCTGGAGGATTTTACCTGTGGTACTGTACATGTTTTGGACGTTTTGTATAAAAACTCCATACAAACCCGGTCAGTGTAGGGTGAAACGCGCCAAAAAGTAACGTGTTAAAGTAACAAAACTACTTTTTTCCAGGGAAAAGTAACGCGTTACGTAATTTAGTAATGTAACACCGTTTCTTTTTCGGTCTCCGATGCATCGTTACTTTTTATTTACCACGGGCAGCTGTGACAACGTATCTGCTGGCTCCAGCGGATCAGTCAGTTCTCATTCCACAGTATGTGAAGCAAGAGGCCGCTAGATCTGTCTATCTCCTATGTGCAGTAACTCTGTGTGTGTGTGTGTGTGTGTGTGTGTGTGTGTGTAAAGGTGACGGTAGCGCGCCTAGAGGTAGAGCGAGCGAGAGCTGAGAGAGTGGAGTATATGTAAAGCTTGGCATGTGCTGAGCGACTGAAGCGAGAACAAGTGCAACTGATGTTGGTGTGTTATCTCATAATTATGAGATACATTTTTTTGTGACAACAATGCTCTTCCCTACAAAAGTAACGGAAAAGTAAAGTAAAAAAGTGACTGAAAGAATTGACTTTCTTTAGAGAGTAACTGAGTAAAGTAAAAGGTTGCTTTTTGAGAGAAATAACGAGTAACAAGAAAAGTTACAATTTAAAAATACTGCAACTTCCCCTACAGTGGACCGGGTTCCATACGGAGTCAGACCTGCCACCTTCTTGCTGAGATGCCTTGACAATGACCCTTGTTTGCTATACGGTTGCTCCACCATATGGCATATTGTCTAAAATAAGTGTTGTCATCATAAAGACCCTACTTTGAGTGTGTAGATGACAAGGGAAAACAAGTAGAACATTATCAAACACTGTCAATGAGCAATTTCACAGCTTTGTCTATTGAGCAAACGCAATATAGCTGCAACCTCAATTACTTTCTCCTCTCTTTTAAGAAATTACCATTGCAATCAGCCTTCATCCAGTGTTTTGCTACCGCTGTTCACTTGACTCAGCCCATTCATCCCACCCCGTCTCTGTGGTGCGCTTTTCTTACCCAACATTAAGCCACGGTGTTATTCAATCACTCGCGTCTCCATGCGGCCCTCTGCCATTGGCCGACACGCCGCCTCTCCTCCTCTCTTCTCGGAACGCGCCTGTCGGGCCCTAATCGTGCCCACTGAGATGCGCATGCCTTTGCACATGGAAGCACACATTAAAAACCCCAGGCCTAATTCCCTGGAGCTGCGCCCGGTTCCGTCCTGCCAATTACCAGAGGGCAGACCCCCCGTGCGGGCTGGCCAGCAGGGGGCAGGACGGCTTATTGACGGAGGAGGAGCCGGAGTCAAAGTCAATGAGAGGAACAAGGAGCTATACTGGTGACATTGAGACGTGCAAAAAGCCTCATTAGACAGTTGTGTGTGGATATATGGGGAGAGAGGGACAGTAAGGCTGGTCAAAGCTGTATACGTATGAATATACGTATGAATATACGTATGAATATACGTATGCATTTTTGGCCAGTCACTTTTTAGATCAGCTGTTTTGGGCAGAAAAAGACCACCCTCACTCTCGACAATGAGCTCTCCGCCCAAAGCGTTAAATAGTGCCTCACAGGGATCTTTCTTACAAGTCTGCATGAGATACAATGTTTTCTAAAAGGAAGAAGATAGCATGAGTATCTCCAGGGGCTCAGGACTCAGCTCTATCAGCTCATGTTTATGTGAACAGAACAGCAGAGAGAACAAGAGTAGAATAAAAGGACCACTCAGAGTGTGAGTGTGTGTGTGTGTGTGTGTATATATATACAGTATATATACATATATATGTATACACTCACACCTTTGGCCCTCCGCGGGCGGTTATCCCTCTCTAAGCTCGGGTCCTCTACCAGAGGCCTGGGAGCTTGAGGGTTCTGCGCAGTATCTTTGCTGTTCCTAGCACTGCACATTTCTGGACCCAGATGTCCGAGGTTGTTCCAGGGATCCGCTGTAACCTCTTCTAGCTTCGGGGTCACTGCCCCGAGTGCACCGATCACCACGGGCACTACTGTGACCTTTACCCTCCAGGCCCTCTCACTACTGTGACCTTTACCCTCCAGGCCCTCTCACTACTGTGACCTTTACCCTCCAGGCCCTCTCCAGCTCCTCTCTGAGACCTTGGTATTTCTCAAGCTTTTCATGTTCCTTTTCCGGATGTTACCATCGCTTGGAATTGCCACGTCCACCACCACGGCTGTCCTCTGTCCTCTGCCCTTTGTCTACCACCACGGCTGTCCTCTGCCCTTTGTCCACCACCACGGCTGTCCTCTGTCCTTTGTCCACCACCACGGCTGTCCTCTGCCCTTTGTCCACCACCACGGCTGTCCTCTGTCCTTTGTCCACCACCACGGCTGTCCTCTGCCCTTTGTCCACCACCACGGCTGTCCTCTGTCCTTTGTCCACCACCACGGCTGTCCTCTGCCCTTTGTCCACCACCACGGCTGTCCTCTGCCCTTTGTCTACCACCACGGCTGTCCTCTGCCCTTTGTCCACCACCACGATGTCAGGTTGGTTCATTACCATTCGGTCGGTCTGTATCTGGAAGTCCCACAGGATCTTCGCACGCTCATTCTCCACCACCTTTGGAGGAGTTTCCCACTTAGACCTTGGGGTTTGGCTGTCCTCCCATGATGGGCTCTGATGATGTAGTTATGGAGTTTGGATGTTTGGTCCTGGACAGTGGCTCTCACACTCACTAGTCCTCGGCCTCCTTCTTTACGGCTTACGTACAGTCTCAGGGTGCTGGATTTGGGATGGAACCCGCCATGCATGGTAAGGAGCTTTCGAGTTTTAACATCCGTGGTCTGAATCTCTTGCTTTGGCCACCTGATTATTCCTGCAGGGTATCTGATCACTGGCAGGGCATAGCTGTTAATTGCCCGGGCCTTGTTCTTGCCGTTGAGCCGGCTTCTTAGGACCTGCCTTACTCGCTGGAGGTATTTGGCAGTTGCCGCTTTCCTCGTTGCCTGATATATACTGTAAATAAAAAAAGACTAGAGCTGGAGTCAAAATGATGACGGATCAAGTAGGAAGAGGACACAATAGTGGTCCATACTTCTTCAGCAAAGTGGCTTCATATGCAGCTTGACTGACCATTTATTTATACAGTGTTCGTGCTGATTTGAAGTTCTGGACAGTAGCTTGGACGGAGCTAAAAACAACTCAAAGTCTTTTTGATGAGGGAGCAAAGTTGTGATATGGTAAAAAACCTCACCATTTTGCTTAATGTTGTAAACGAATCCAAGCAAACAATATTTGCACACAACAAACAGGAGACCCAAATTCTTGCCATAAATAACTATATATACCAACAGTGAACATGGAAGTCTTAGAAGTTTGAATTCATACTGGAAACAAAGGCAACAGCGTGCACCACAACAGAGCTCGACCCAACACGTAAAAAATTTCATGAAAGGGAAATAAAAAATGCGTGCGGTTTCCCCTGCTTTGTTCTCGGACACGTGCATGTTCTGTCTGAAGAAATGAGGTGAAAAACACAAGTGCTCGTTGTGTAATGGAGACCACAGCTACGCACCGAGTCCAAAGCCTCAGACTAAACCCAGACCAGCTTCGTTTGTTATTCGGACAAGATTCAAACAACTCACGGCAACTTCTATTTTTACTGCGGCGCACGTTATTCTGCTTTTGAAAGGTTAGCTCATGTTGTACTCCATTTAGTCACTGCGAAGTTCTGCCTGCGTTTCGATGGATTATCTCTAATGTTGTTTTTATCATAAACTTTTCACATGTAATAAGAG